>JAECUM010003091.1:0-54113 GCA_016617855.1 Megalonaias nervosa | reverse complement strand
TATATATATATATATATATATATATATATATATATATATATAATGTGTTTGTGATCAAAACAATGTAGATGAGACAATCTACCAATCTAAAACAGACTTATATCAATCAGTTAATTAAGTAGGCATACCACGTTCTGGAGAGAACATCCATCGATATTCCAGAGTTACTAGTCATGCTTGCGTTATAAAGTTTGATATTAAAATGTAGAAATAGCATGCGGGTAAGAAACGTAAATAGTGTGATGGCTATGAGAACTTTATGACACCGCAAAACAAGCGAGATAACCTAAGTTTTGCATAAATGAATAGAACCGGAGTATTTTAAAATTAAAGGAATGATCATTAGCAAGACGGCAAAAGGGGCTTTGCCCGAAAGATAATGTCTTGTTGAGGAGCCACGGTGTAGAGAACACTTGATATTAAATTGATCAAATTAATAAAACAATAACAAAAATACTATTCCGTGCTAGTGTTTCAACTTTACCAGAATATATGTAAGTCTTTCTTTTTTGTTATTTTTTATATAGTTTTTAGAGATAGTCTTTACCATGCTATAAGCCGTTAGAAGCAAGAGAGAGAGAGAGAGAGAGAGAGAGAGAGAGAGAGAGAGAGAGAGAGAGAGAGAGAGAGAGATGGGATGCACAGTGACAATCTGTGTTTACCAGACCTCTTTGGCATTTGTTCTGTGTTTGAACCGCAAAAGACAAATAGACTCCGTTAGAATTTTTTTTTAATTTTTTTTTTTTTTATAGAAAATTCATTCTAATGTTGAAACAATAATTTGTGATCGAACTGCTGTTGCAAGCAGAAGTTTCAACATTCACATACTGTTTGATTCATGGAAACTCCTGATAAAAACTTTACTTTTCGAAAAGTTTCAATTAGAACAAAGATAAGGCTACCATTAAAAAGTAATGGTGTAACACGTACAGACACGGAGGAAGTTGTTTTTTTATTTTTTACAAGGGTATCAGTTTAAAGTACCAAACAGTGAGTTTAAGGTTTAAAGCCTTTATAGCACATGCAACCATTCGTGGAGGCCAGTATAGCACACGCAACCATTCAGTATATTCAGTGGAAAAAGTACCCGGGATGAGACAGAGAAGAACCACCAACCCACGGGTAGCTACTGGCAAGCTTTCTCAAATACCTGCATTTGTCAGGCAAGATTCGAACCCACGCGGGCAGAGGTGAAATGCGAGTGATTTATAAAGGTCAACACTAGACCACCCGGCGCCCTTTATAGTATTGAGCAAGGTTTCGTAAATGTGCTATCAATCGGACTGTCAGGTGAACACTCTTAACACACTATTGTGTATTAAACCGAACGTAATATTGATTATATTTGTTTCGGATAAATCGAGTACACATTTCGTCGATAATCAGTAAGTAATTTATTAATTTTCATTCATTATACATGCATAGCAAATACACACGATTTACTTAATTCCAGTGTTTGCTAAAACATTTATAACCACTGATTTCACTCTTTACAAACTTTTATTGAACCCAAAAAAGAAAAAATCGCGACATCTGAGCTATGGGGTTATAGGTTTCTTTTAAAATATATTATAAAATACTTAGCTTGGATCTGTTGATTTGGTAAATGTATGTGCTCAGATTGTACTAGATGATTCGAGTATTTTGCATGTATGACTACGAAAGGACTCGGATGCGAAATTTTTCGCTTAGAATATATATGCCAGTTTTAGAAAGGAAAGTATGCAACAGTAAGGTGAAAGTAACAAGTTACTCACAGTGTTGGAAAATTTGTTTTCAGAACGGAGACAGGAAAGAATTGCCAGTTTGTTATTTTTTTAGAAAGCAATTATAATTGTTCACAAGATAGACTTAAATGAATGTGTAAATCCAGTTTACAATACGACGAACCGTCTGCAAAACTGGTAGAAATTCATTTGCGATCACATGGGACAAGAATATTACAACATGTTTGAACTCCCGACGAGCCTCTGGATGTAGAATAGGCCTGATGCAGCCTTCTGCGTGTCGTAAGATGCGATTAACAGAGGTAGGAGTCAGGATAGCTCAGTGGTTAGTGTGCCCGACTATCGACTGAAACGGTGCTGGTTCGAAGTCTACATTTGGACCAGCCCGTGTCAGCTATCGCGGTGTGTCCTTACGCCAGTCCCTTAACTTCAATTGCCTGGACACTAAATCAAATACTTGTTTGTGTCCCGTAACACACCAAAGAACGTGCACCGATTATTTGAAAGATTTCACTGCACACCTGAAGCTGAAGGAGACGACATGCGTGTGAGGAAGTGAAAATTTGAGAAAATAGTGGAGCCTGTTTGAACTCCTTCGCCTATGTATTCAGATTCTGTGTTTAGCAGACATTCACCTTTTCAAGATGTGTACAATCTTTTGTATTTTCTGACTGTTAGGTTTACGATTCGTGCTTACATCGGAAACGAATTGGATAGGATGAGTGTCACCTGTTGTATTTTTAATCTGTTCCTAGATTAAATAGGTGAAAAATCGATATAATGGGCATCTAATAAAAAACAGGGACGGATCCTTCAGACGATTTTTTCCCCTAGCATTACTTTCAGACCAAACGAGTCCGTCTGGTACTTGCATATTCTAACCAAGTGTCCACAATATTTGAATTCGAACTCCGAGTTTGCTTTATGGTGTTAAAATGATACCTGCGGAATCTTAATTCAGTCTTATGATTTCGTCGTCAGTCACGTTTAGGTCTAGGCTTAAGACATTCGATTGGTCTGAATCAAGTCGAATTTAGATTTCATCCAGATTCTGAACTCAAGTTATCTCTATGAAATCTAACTTAAAAAATCCAAACTGGAACTTAAGTTTTGGGTCGAGGTATCAAAAAGACCCTAATTTCACTAATGTTATTAAAATGTCATGCATAAATACAAATAAATTCATTAAAATATTAAATCAGACTTCGATTTCAGTCAGTCATAGTGCTGGTAATTGAAGTAAGTTCATATCCTGACAGGGAGGTAAGGCTATGACGACATGACCTCATGACTTGATAATGGAGGTCATGTGACTCTAAATAGCTGCCATAATGTTACATAAGTAACATTTGTACAATGTAAATGTTCCAAGAGACGATGCGAAAAAAAAAAAAAAATGTTATGCAACAGAGTTGTTACCTTATTTCCCATCCATGAAGTTTTCACCTCTTTTACGTTATTTTTGTTTTAAAAATGTTTGCTTCTTCTGTAGTTATCCAGAATGGACCAAAATCAAAGACTAATTTAACTTATATTCGTAAAATGTACGTTTAGATCTAATAAGTCTGATTCATCATACTGGAGCCAAATTTAGATTTCCGTCAGTCATATTACTGCACGTGACAATCCAGACTGCATACAATTTAAAATTCAAGTATGAATTGAAACGGACCAATCAAATGTCTTAAGTACTGACTTCAGTTTAAGGCATGTATATGAAACCAGGGTATCTAAAATCCCTTCTTACCAAGGATAACGATGAATCACTGTTATTTTCTTATCTAAGGTGATCTGCATTTTGAAGAATCCAAGGAAATGAACGTACCAGGTCAAAGCCTAACTCTGTCATATTGTAGAAACTGACTGATTTGACTCGTTGGTATAACTAACCTCATTCCCTGAGAAAAACGAAGTCCTGACATATGCAAAAGATTGGCTCCCTCGACAGATTCATCGGAGGTCCCAGTTCCAGAGTTACTCTCCATATTTGTGAATAAAGCAGCTGTACACGATTATCATAAAGCTGCTGTGAAAACGTTGCTGGATAAGGCTATGACGACGTGACGTCATGACGTGATAATAGAGGTCACGTGACGCTAGGTAACCGCCATACTGTTACAAGTATAACGTTGGTACATTGGAAAAGGACCAAGAGAGAACGCGAGTAAATTATTAGTTGTTACTGTGTTTCCGATATGGTGAAAACAATCAGAATTAATGATTTTTTTTCTCCCATCATTCAGGTAAAAACTTATAAAAGTGTGATTTTTCCGTTTATAATCCCTCTATATTGCTTTCATGACCATTGAAACATTGGGAAGTAAGAATATTCTTTCACATTATCATTGCCGAAGAATTTCCACTCGTCTTTAAACCGATACATTTACCGTAAGGAACGAAAAATTATAGAAATGTTGGTAGTCTTCATTTTTTGCAAATTGTAGAAAGAAAATGAAAGATATGTGTTAATATAGGCGAAAAAAATCCTTTTTATACCGGAAGCAAATTTGATCTAATTGGAAGTATTTAATTAATAAACCATACCGGTCGATTGTCCTCGATAAAACACCGATTTTGTGAGATGAATGGGTGTTTGAACTGGTTGGAATGGGGCTGAGTAACCCCTTGATCTCACAAAACAGGGGTTTATCCAGAACAACTGACACATGATGAATACCGAGTACCATCAAACGTAATTCATTACGAGTTTTCATTCCCAGCGATCGATATTAATCCGTATTTTTTAATCTAGATTTACACTTCTCGTCACTTCACATCGATTTTCCCACAGGAGTCTCAGCGCTTTTGATCATAGTTGGCAATCAGAATTGTTCGAGTTAGCGCCTGCTTTTAAACTTCCAAGTTTAATGTAAAAATACAACTACTGTTGATTCGAGATTGGAGTGAATCACTGTAGAGTAAATTAACTTCGGTGAGACTCAAATGAATTACAGATGTCGAAAAAGTGGTTTAAAAAAAAGCTTAAATAGAAATTGTGTCAAACATGTAAAGAACAGAAAGAAATGGTGGTTTCGGTTTTCCATGATATGATAACTGAATCCAGTCAGTATTTGTACGTGGGGTAAAGAGGCATAGGTTCTACTACACAGCTAAAATTTCCTTCCCGAAAGTGTCGGTTATTTAAACATCTGTCAGAATATTTTTTGCTTTAGAAGGCGTAAAGGATTGAAAGTTATAGTCATAATATCTTGGAGTCGCCTGAAATTAGTGTTGTTTTATTTCTGAGGAACAAGAGGAGGATTTTCGGAAAGCTGAAGGGCTCATTAGGTTCTACTTTAAGAATTAACGGATTCAGAGGACTTGACTTTATAAATTAAAGGCATATTATTCAACTATTGTATTATATCTATCTTTTTCTCACAACTTCCAATATTGTCAGAAATATCAAAAACTAGATAATGGAAAAACTCGATATGATAAAAAGGTTTGGGAAATAAAAGAAAAGGAGGCGAGGTAATCGCTTATGGAACTATTAAAGTATTATTGGTATAATCTTATGGGCAAAATAACATATTCCTGAAAATGTCCGCTGGTATCCCAATTGATTTTAAGATTCAGTATCACAATAGGGCTTTTAGACTTTTATTATCTGAGATGGATTGACTCCTTCTGCACCCCGTGATCTTTTTATAAAAGTGAGTGCACGCGCTTTGGGGCAATAACATATAATTCTAACATTTGCATGAAAGCATTCTGCGTAATAAAAATCGGTCAGCGTAGATCCTAACAACCGTCATTAATGTTTCGGAAATAGTTATTAATTTTTAAATATACAATTACTAAATTAACGCCGACATCGTCAAAATGGCGAGACAGCCAATTCCGTCTGTGTGTATACGGTGGACATTGTTGTCGCCGTTTACATTTCTAAAACTGTTACTCTTCGCAAACATATTAGATTGTATTTGCTTGGATGAATGATTTTTGCCCAGCAAAAATTGGTAGCGTGATAATAATACCCAGTGGTCACGTAAACGATCTTGTAATGCAGATTATGCTGGCTAACAGTTACTTGATTGTCACTGTCTGTAAATCAATCACCTCTTTTGGGTCATGACACCCTGGTTTAGTATCTGTACGGGGCGACGTAGTACGTTTTCCATTTCCACCACCACCACCATTTCGAACTTACCCATGCTAACTCTTTTATCATCAATAGCAATCGAATAGAGTTTAGTCATCGTACTACTTTGAGCTGCCACGAGAAATTCCGAATAAACACTTATTCGTGAATACAGCCACAATGAAATTATCTTACCATCACTGCCAGCACCACCGGTTACTATGGATATAGCACGTCAGCAAATTTGACTGGTGTTGCTGGTTGCTGTAGCAACATGAGGAGTAACGGTGGTCGCGGCGGTGATTCCGCCAGAAAACATCTACCGCCATAAAACTAGGTTTATTATTTTATGAACAATACGGGTCTCTTACAGATTTCATTTTGCTGTTATTGTTCTTCTTTGATTCCTTTCCCACGTCGGTACATTCATGGTGTATCATAGTTATAATATTAGTAAGTTCAGTATCGTTTCTTGCGGTGTCACCTTCCGACGAGAACATGAAAGAGTTATTCGGGTGAAGGCCATCACACTGTCGTGATCAGACATTAAGCCAACTGTAATACGCACGCAACGACGCAAATGTAATCTCGAGTGTGCTTGTTCCCCCATAGTGAATGGTGTAGTAAAAGTCACATAAAATTCTGATTTAGTTGATGAGATTGTAATCTTCGAGGTGATGCTCGAGGTTGTGATTACAACGACACGGTGCATCGCGACATAGATTTCGTGTAAAACACGAAGTGCTTCATTGGAAAATGATTAAACACTCATCATCGGTGTCTTAATATACACTACTGAGTTCATGCATCAGCAAGCGAAACTTCCCCGGGTCCATTGTTAAGCAGCCGCTGATAAATTAATCTCATTAATGACGTTGGGTGTTTTACTGCCAGAGCGACTTGACCCCACTAGTGTTTCAAACAGATTCACATTTCGTCCACTTTTGCGGGCAAGACGACCCGCGGCAGGTCCTCCAATGGAGAGAGATATACTTCATCGAGAAACACATCTTATTGAGGTTTCAGATAGTCAGTCCCATAGGCGTTCTTCAAGATGACGCAATGTTTGTGTATACATTCATTCCAGTTTGATGTTTAGTTTCTTGCGTTGTATCTTTTTTGCAGTTTAATATGTTTTAGAAATACTTCCGATGTTGTTCAATTTTTACTGGTTAACTTAAAACGGCCAATCTGCTATAAAAATATCAATCTGGGACATTTGCTTTCAATCGTTTCGGGTTCGCATCCTTAGGCATTTTATGTTTCAGCATCCCGGTTTCGTAGCGCCAAACATCGGAAGATAATGAAAAATCCCCTGCCGTGCCTCCTCAGAAGACCGCTCCGGTGGACTAGTGGTTAGAGCGCCCGCCTCGGATGCTGGAGGTCGTGGTTTCGAACCCCGGCCGAGTCATACCAAAGACTTATAAAAATGGTACTAACAGCTGCTTCGCCTGGCTCTCGGCATTAAGAGGTTATTGTTAGGACTGTTCGGTCTGGTGTCAGGATAATATGACTGGGTGGGACATCATGCTACATGTCTGCGGCATGCTGCCCCAGTGCTAGACATCACTATAAACTGCCACACTGCAGACATCGTAGCGATATGACTGAAAAATTTGAAAGCTACGTTTAAAATCCAAATCACACACACACACACACAGACGCACAGACACACACACACACACACACACACACACACCCCTCAGAAAATGTTTGAACTGGTATATCCATTTTGTATTTGTACCGAGTGTTCTTTCGGAACATGTGCAAGTGTTTCTCCAAGGTCCTATTGCAGTTCCAATAACTGTTTTTCCGTTTCTGCTAATTGTAATGGCAGACGCATAATCGCACCAGGTTGTCTTTCTGTTCCAATCATCGCGGCAGCGGTTTCCACTACATTCTTTGTTCTACAGTTTCCGCTGTCTTGGCTACAATATTTTTGTTGGGCTTGATCAGCGGTGCAAACGTTTGTTTATGGCTCCCTGTGAGGTTTTCTTGTACATATTGTCGTGACTGTGACAGATCTTTGACACGTGTGAATGCTTCCATGTATCGCGTTAAAGTTCCAGTTGATCGCGCGAGACTTTGCGACGTAGGTCAGTGGCCTATGCTATAGCATCGCTAGTGGATTTAGTCATTATGTATATTTATTACTGTTGTTAAATTGCCTTGTGACCTCCGCAACGTATTACGAAACTCATCCCATGAGTAGTCAGGGGTACACCAAGTGGAATGAATATTTGAGAGACGATGCTCGTTAATGCCTCGAAATATGATTAACATATTGAAGATTTTTTCGGATTACTTTAGGTACGTATGGATATCATTGTGAAAATATTCTCGCTAAATTGTCTCGGTGCTCAAGCATCACATTGGCGCACACGACAAATTATCCTCCCTTGGATTAAAGTCGTCAATGGTAGCATCTTCATCGATTCTGGTAAAAAAAATCAACGACTGAAGCTCTACCATAAAATCCCCATGTACATTACAACACTGTCCAGCGTCCACTGACAACTCAATTACGTACATCCGATCCCACGTTAACCTACTCAAAATCATATTCAACAAGAGCTGGGTTTTCCCTGATCCGGCCTGGCCTATTGATGAACGGGTGAACTGGGTTTGGAAACATGTCGCCGTGCTTGGGTATTTTGGGGTCTGAGGGCGCGGAGAAGTCAATGACGGTAAAAGCATACTTTTTCCTTGTTCGTGATAACGTGATGAATGTCATCTGCCGTATAATGCAATCATGGATTCATAGTGTGTGCGATGTCGCAGGAAAGCTCGTACTGCAAATCCAGCGGAGGTTCAAACAAGTAATCGTCAAAGTGTGATCGCTGGAGCTTGTGTTCGGTGTAGAACAGAGAAGTTCACGTTTGTGGGCGGACCACAATACCGTCTCACTTCCAGGTCCATCGGAGATAACTGCAAACGCATCTCACGCACAGGGTCTAAACAAAAGTCACCATTGTTATTGTCGCTGCATTAACAAAGTTACCAAGAACACCATGGAGCAAATTCCTGTGTGAAAATCACATCCCTGGATATAATTATTGTGGGTCTAGAATATGACTGGATATGCGACTTGATTCTAAAAACGAAACAAAACCTGGGGAAGCACCTATAAACCGCGTCATGCCACATGTTACCGACATGATCTCGCAAGCATCAAGTGATATACGAGCGAGTCAGTGTGCCGATATAGATCTCATCCATGATTTGAATACGACTGTGGAAAGCTGTGCGTCTTCACCTACACTCGGAAAAAGAATCGCCAGATAGATCATCGAAGGAGATATGAAGGCCAAAATTGTGCTTGGAGGGAAAATGTATTGATATAATAAACAAACAAACATGAATAAGAAAGCGTAGTTCCTGAGTTTCCTTTATCCGCAATATACTACAGTGGTTGCGAGTACTGGAAAGATGATGATGCCGCTGAAAAGTTAGCAAGCGCTGCAAAGGTCACACACGAAGCCGCCCGAGAAGGGTTAGTTAAACAAGCGCTGTGGCAAATTTACCTACCCGCACCAAGAAAGAATTCCCGTAGATGGTTTGATGTGAGAACACCCAAGGAAGTTCGTCATGTTGACCTTTTGTTTCTTCCACATAATCAGGTACACGGATGACAAAGTCGTCTACACACATACAAGAACGCATTGACTGTTGTAGATGGGGCCCCGAGTGGCCGAGTGGTCTAAAGCGCTGACCGTTACGGATCACTGCCATCTCACCTCTGTCTGCGTGAGTTCGAGTCCAGGCTCGGCTAACGTGGGTACGTGAGAAAGCCTGCCAGTAGCTTCTCGTGGGTCGGTGGTTCTTCCCGGGATTTTCCCGGGTTCTTCCTCCACCATTAATACTGGCCGCCATGTATAGCCTATCTTGTGCTGAAAAATGTCGTTAAACCCTATAACAACAACAACAACAACTGTTGTAGATATAGTCAGTAAATACAAGGAAGTGGAGTCATTGACGTTTAAAAATTCAGCAAGTGTCGGAGATGCGCTTAAATGTACGTTATGCACGTTCGCCGCTAATATAACCGCGGCTGTTGCAACGAATTTCTCAGAGCCGTCGGTGCGTTGTGAAAAATATACATAGGTGCTTGCTCATCTTGATTATGTAAACATATATCACGACCAGGCTACTGTGGAACGATTAAGCCGTAGACTTGCGCGAGGATTATTTGGACATCAATACGTGCAAATATCGTTGATGAGGGATAGATTCCTTTGCTGGTGTGTAAACCGAATGATCCATCGTCGGTGGTACCCCTGTATCGACTAGTGATTTTAAATCGATCACTGGCATTTGCAGTAAGGTTGCTTGTTAGTTTATTCATACTGAAATTGAGAAACAGCAGCTAGTCAACAAATTGCACATGACCCAACCGAAACGTCATATATTTTTCCATCGTGTTGGGGATGACACTTATTCTTTCATTTGACATTGTTGCTACTGTTTGCATAACCAAGTGGTCATCATACCCACTAGGGTTAAGAAACACTACTGGAATTAGTGTTTTTGTTTGGATAGATTTGCAACTGTAGATTACATGCATTCTATGCTGTTTCTCCGCACACGTCAGTATGACATTAATCATGAACCTTGGTATCAGTCCCATAGGGACCATCACAAATACAGCCATTAGTGACCGCGGTCAACTCATGAATTTTCTCAATCGACATAATCATGTCTTCAGGCTAGAAGAGCTACTGTCGAATCCATTTCGATGTAACCTCAAGCGATTTAAGAAACATCTTAAACGAGTCCTGGCCACGATACAACACCAGTAGTTCAGTTAATCCATCACATCTGACTGCAGTGTGGAAAACCCTGCTGTGTTGGTTAATCCACCGGGAAAGATTCTTTATCGATACGTAATGAGATCGCGACACTGAACCATTCATATCACTTAGCAAAATCAGATCAATCTCTGTCCGCCCATTTGAATTTGTTTTTGTACATGTTGGTATAGTGCAAGCGCATACAAAACGTTGTTCCAAACGACATTAACAGCGACACTGATGTTAAGTTTTTCAATTTGTTTGAGTGTGGCCTTAGTAACCTAGAAATTCTGTGCCAGCAAGACTGAGTTCATTCAGGTATTGCTGGTATTATCGCGACTGATCTGTGTTGTCGCTCGCAGAACGTAGTGCGGACATGAGCGCCTATGCAAGACTTCGGCTGTCATTGTTTTTCATGTTTATTACCGACCACAGCTGAAAATATGTAGGCGTCGGTATGTAACTGGAGCCTCGGATTGGTATGTTTGGGAACGTATGCAGTTCAACTGCCACACATCTGTCAAGAGTCCATCCTGAAAGTGAGTTGGTGCAATTTTTTCTAACGTCTGGAGGACCGATTCAATGCCTTTTTCGATTCCATCATTCATAACCTTGGTGTATGAATGGTTTAAGATCTGACTTGCATCGCTGTGAATAGGCGGGTTTGCGGTTTTTAATCAATCCTTGTCTGATGACATTCGGGACAATCAAGTGTGCATAAAGAATAATATTTTCTTAACTCCATTGCGTTGTAACACTAATTTCAGTCCAGGAAACATCGTTGGTAACTGTTTCCTAGTAGTCTTTGCTTGGAGTATACGCGTTCGGAAAAATAGCATGAGAATGCACAAAATCACCATGAGGTTTTTGTAACTTGGGTTCGTTGACTAACATACCCGACTACCTCTGCGGCTATCGTGTCTGCAATATGTCGGCCGTTTTGTTCATTCACGACTACATGTTATATTTCCACACGCTTAGCTCGTGGAGGAAATTGAATATTTAACAAAGGTGCGCAATTTCACAAATGACACAAGTATGTCGGCTAATCTTACGTCCCTTGGTATTTGTTTATTACGCTCACTCGAGGATTGTTTTACTTTATGTACTGTCAACTTTACCTTTACAACCATCTATGTTTTTTCCGGCTGAAGTGGTTGTGGGTCACATGTAGCTATTAATAATTCATTTATGCTGGCTTTTCTCATTCCGCTTGGTATTCGTATCCCACGCTCTCGCGAGTTGCCTCAACTGATTGACGGCAGGCATAATTGTACAGAAGGGAACATTATTGTCTAATTGCAAATTTGGGGAATAAATTTTTTAAATAATTTTTTTTTTATTGTCAAGGTCAGAAACTAACTGCTTCAGTCCAGGCTCTCATTTCATTGAATTCTGTATGTTTGCCATCGACCGTGTTGATGTGGGTTTTTTCTACAAATCATATCGTCTAGTGTTTCTACAATCATATTTGTTATGTTGGCGAATCTTCGCCGGCGTGCACGAAATGCTCAAGAATAGATCAGAAGGTCGGCAAAACTTATTACGAGACTAGACTCCGCTTCAACATTTAACACATAGACCAACTAGTAACGCGGCGAATGAGATTTACTATATTAAAAATAGCATGTTCTGCCACACAGTTAATATTTTCCCAGGCGTATGCCTTTACATTGATTGCTTCCAAGTGCCATTGAACTTCTTATATATTTGCAAACTGTTTCTATAATAAAAATAATCGTCTATGGTTTCGATTGATGGGGTAGGTAGCTTTAGGCGTACATATTCCTCACAGAATATATAGGGTTGCAAAAAAAAATCTCAGTGTTTGACCAGTTTTCAGTAAGATGTAACAAAATATCATAAAAACTGCTACTGTAAAGACGGAAAACTATTTAAAAGCTCGGTATTCGAAAGATGCAGCGACGGTAAACGTTATGATCAACTGAAAGGTTTGTATAGTACATGTAGACCTTATTTGCCACTCTTACAGTTGCACATGTTGCTATCTCTAAACTTAACGTAATTCTTGGAATTTTTTTCCATTTCACATGACAACGGCAATTATTTCTCCCGTCACGAGACAGAATCGTTATGTCCAATAAACTTAATTGTGTCCCCTCCTAATTTTTTCACAAGAATCTGAATATTACTTTTTATCCTTCTGTGATGACTAAGAGCACTTTTTTAAGAGGCTTATTCTCCTTTTCGTCTTCAACATGCGTCGCTTGCTGGACGCCATTTTAAAAAAAAATTCATAAGTAATCAGATCACAATTATTAGTTTCGGTTCGTTACCCGAATGTAGTTCCTAATCTATTATAGAGCATTTTTCTGTCTCCTTTTGGTGGTGATATAAAGAGTTAGATTTAGGCATTCTAGGTATGGATTTAAAGGTAATGATTTATTCTTTAGAATATGAGCTTATGGTGTAGTTGTCCGTCTGTGTCTCGTCGACAGAGCACAGTGAGTAATAAGGCCTTGGTGATGATCCGGAAGTGAAATCTGTGTTCCATTGTACATTGCTTTGTTTACAGTCCAGCCTCTCAAAGAAATGCCAGTGAACGTATGATAAGAACTTCACCATGAAGTCATATTTTGAAGGTATTTTATATTAACGTATGATATGTATTGATTGTCACAAATTGGAAAGTTCAGTTCTCAAAAGCAAATGTAGAGAAAATATAGTAAAATTAATTTTGTTCGTGGTCCATAATCAACAGTTTGATCGCACGAATAAATTATGAGTAGTTTAAAGCGTCTGACGTACTTCTGTAAAATTAGTCTAGTTCCCTGATTAACTCCACTAATTCTTTTATAAAACCCTGACCCAGATCAAACACGGATGAAACATTTATCAGGAATTTTCGGCAACAATCAGTTTTCCGTAGTTTTTGCTATCATTCCGTAAGTCAGTATTTTAAGGTTAATTTTCCTAAGACTTACAGCAGAGTCGTAAGGGTTGGCAAGTCTGAATTTTTACAGGCACCAGTACCTTTACCACCTTCTCCATCGTTATCTTGGGTAGATGATTTTAGACAGAGAACTAGATAAATTTTTACAAGATCAGAAAGAAGCAGAGCAAACCTTTGCTGTTCAACTGCAAGAAGAGAAAAGAAGAAAACGAGATGAAGAAAAGAGAAAGTGCGAAGGACAGAAGAATGACGGTGAAATGTTGACTGTGCTACTAGACATTTTGGCAGAGTTAAGGCATCTGAGACAAATATATCAGACTTCTTTAACTTGACCAGAGAGAGAGAGAGAGAGAGAGAGAGAGAGAGAGAGAGAGAGAGAGAGAGCTTCCTGTAACAAGCATTCCAATCCAGCCATCACTACGTCTACGCTCACTACCACACAGATACCATCAGCAACAGCGATACTACCAAAACACCCAGAGTAGTACAAGGAGTAGGACTTGGTTGTCGACGTCTCTCACTGCTCACTAGTGCTCAGCTACAAACGTGATCTCTCCTACGACCAAAATACGAAACAGATCAGGTGCGTGGTGAAGTTTACCGGATTTATCTAAACAACAAATGTCATACCCCTATTTTCTACTTTTTGTGTGTGATAATGACTTGAGATTCTTCACATTTTCTAAAGACAAAATATCTACAAGCCATAGCAAGTTATGTGACTTTAGTTGTTGGCACTTGCGCAGACTCTCCATTTTATGTGTCACGAATAAAAAATTCCATCCAATATTTGCCATTTTCCAAAACACGCACACACTTGCAACTTCACCAGCAAACTTCATATCATAAAACCCCAAATTGAATAGTTCGAGACTCCCCCCTCCCCTAAGAAAACATACAGAAATCCCCAACAAACAAAAAACTACCACTCATTATTGCATTACTTCTCTCTCGACCTATGTGTGTGTATGTCAACCTGTCCAAGTGAGAAAACTTTCATCAGTTTCAAAACTCGAACCAATAATGGTACTGTTCAGTATTTAGTGCTGCAGGAAGAAATGTTACGGTACGCAACACAGTGATTTCATTGGATAGTCAATATTTTCTATCCTGTGTAGAGTTGCGGTTCACACAGCGGAAAGATCAAATGCGTTTTTCTGTGACTGACCTCAACACTACCTGCCTTGAATTTAGAAACAAGCAATGCTTCACTCATTTAAATGTCTTCTTTGGTTAACCGATATTTTCCACCGCCTTAGCTTCGAATCGTTTTCTATTGTTATTATCACAGCGAGAAGATCAGATGACCGTTCTGGTGGCCTTGTGGTTAGAGCATCCCCATCGGATGCGGGAGGTCGCTGGTTCGAACCCCGATCGAGTCATACCAAAGGCTTATAAAAATGGTACTAGCATCTGCCTTGCCTGGAGCTCAGCATTACGAATTTAGTGTTAGGACTGGTCGGCCTGTTGTCAGGATAATATGACTGGATGGGACATGATGCTACATGTCTGCGGCATGATGCCACAGAGCTAGACATCATTATAAACTGTCACACTGCAGACATCGTAGCGATATGACTGAAAAGTTGATAAAAGCTATGTTAAAAATTCAAAACACACGCAAACACAGAAGATCAGAAGTGTTTTTCTGTACCTGACAAGTAACGGCCTTAGCAAACGAGTGACCCAATTTGGATCATTTTGGCGGGGCCCCCTGGATTTACGCGCAGGGCCCCCTTTGGGCAAGGCATTTGGAAATAAACTTTAAAACAGGTTTTTTTTATAATATTGAAGTTAAAAAATTTTGCGTCGCTTTAAAATTACTCTCTCTCTCGTTAGATATATTTTAAAAATTACTAACACGCGGGGCCCCTGTGAGCACGGTACTGCAATTTGTCACGGAAAGTAATTTCTAACATTGGATCTATATTTTGTTTCTTTTTGGGGGGGTGGGGTGGGGGTGGGGGCTGGGAAGGAAATAAACAAGAACAGCTCTTTTTGAAGACCATGGCGGATACGGACTAAGCTCGGCCCAAATTATTGGCTGATTCGGTCCAGATTTCTGGTTGATTCGGCCCAAATTGCGGGATGATTTGGACCATGTGAAATATTAAGTTTCGTCCGGGATTTAAATGTTGCATTTAAAATGTTTTTAAAGCTGATATTTTACATTATTTCCCAGTAAGTTGAGCTGTTCAAATATGTATTCAAGGCAACAAAACTCCGATAGTACGCGTGATAATGTGGTTGTTATATATAATGAAACGAAATAACGTAAGACTCTTTATTTTGTATCAGTAATTTAGTAGCGAAATATTTTTGTAAGCAGCTCATTCACCAGTGTACAAACTTTAAATTTAGTTTATTTCATTGAGAAATAATAAAACTACGAACACTGGCAGAAAAGAATAAATATGAAACAGGGTTCATGCAGTAAGATTTTGTTTGTAACGAAAACGAAGGTGTTATCTCTGTTGAAAGATGATATATATTTTAAAAATATTTGTTTGAAACATATCATCTTATTTCTTTATTTTTTAAAAATAATTTTTTTAGAACATTATAGTAGATTTAAGAAACAACAATAAAATATTAAATACATTATAGTACGTTTGCCCCGTAACCGAGAATTTAAGGTATTTTGTCGATAGATTATTGCAGATTTGTATCATTCATTATATAAATACAATAGATAAATCCCAAGGAAAGTGTACACATACCGTTACGGCAAACCATATTCTTGTAGGTTACTTGGTGTAATTTCAGTTTCAAGGTTTTCATCCAGCCGAAATTCTTTTTCTCTCTCACTCCTAATATCTGCGTATTTTGTCCCATATGAATGAGAGGGTAGGGGGGAACGGAAAGCAGAAAGGATTGCGATGAAATTATGTGCCATATTAAATTCATTTAGAAAACAGGAATTATTAATACTTGTTACTGTTATTTTCATACGTCACTAATGATTAATGAATGGAAATTCATCATTGATCTTTAGGTTTATGATCAACAAAAAGCACACAGTTGCAAGACTGTTTATATATGCGTATTATTGCACATGGGCGGATCACAATTTAATATATTGAGGATCTCAAATAGGTAATGGTTAAATATTAAATTCATGAAACGAGTTGAATAATGTCCAGCTTTTGCGAGTCTTGGCGAGCAAAAACTGGACACTATTCAACGAGTTTCCTAAATTTAACAATAAATCATTACCTGTCTGAGATTCTGTTTATCACATAGTTTTTGTATTGTAATGGAAATAGATAGATAGAAGAAGAAATTTTTTCGTTCATTCTGACTAAGAGGTTTTGCCTTTCATATGCTGCGCGAAAGGAATTAATCCCAAACTATTGTCGATTTTTTGGCAGTTTCATAACAAATAAAATTTAAAAACAGATTTTCTTTTACCAATTAGAATTAAAAAAAAGGAATTGTCTTTCAGAATGAATCGTACAGTTGACACAGAGAGAACATCGGCTCTCAACACAAGATGTATATGGAAGTTCCGTGTGATGTCACATAGTTTGATTCATAGAAGATCTCAAATGGGTAATGATTTAATATTGAATTTATGAAACGTGTTGAATAATTTCCAGCTTTTGCGAGCCTTGGCTCGCAAAAGCTGGACATTATTCAACGAGTTTCATAAATTTAATATTAAATCATTACCCAACTGAAATTCTTTTTATCACAGTTTTTATTTCAGTGGAAATTATTTAGATAGAAAGAAGAATGAATAATTTTTTTTTATTCTGACAGACGGTGCACCTTTGATTTATTGTGTATAAAATATAGTCCCAAACAAAGTTGAACTAGTAAAAGTAGATTGTACTTCTTTTTACAAACCATAAATCAAAGAAAAAGCTTCCCTCTGAATAAACGGAACATTTTATAACGATAAAATCATTTTTCAGACAGAATGATCAATTCGATGTGGTACCACATTGTTGGATACTGTACACAGTAGTCTTAGAGTACATGTTTACCCTAAAATGTCACTTTCAGAACTAAACATTACATTGTTGCGATTTTCATGTGAAATAGGATTACTGGATACAGAAATTCGCATATTTAATGTAATTCGTTGTGACCGGATATTTTTGCAGTATTTGATTTGGAACAATAGACGTGCAGAAGACGTAAAGAAATTTCTTTTCGAGTCGGATTTGCATCCCATATATACTGCGTAAATATGCTGTGGTTGGATAAAGTTCTGTCAATTGGGAGACCCATTTATATCCGTATTTTTCAGTGAACAGAGGTGAGTTTATTTACTTTTGTAAGTTAACATTCAAACCACGCTTGTATATAGGGTGGATTCTATGTCTATGTCACAGATATACCGGCCCAGCCCGTTAGGCCTATCAAATGAGCAATACCCTTAGTTTAACTTTCTATTGTTGTTCTTGTCTTGTAGTTTTACGCCATTTTTCTTATGATTATATTGTTATACATAACAAACCCCTGTGGGGGTAACATATCCATATTCAGTCAGCCAAGATAATATTTCCTCAATTTCATTCCAGAAGGCGTGGTTAAACTTGTTTTTCTACGATGGCAGCCAATCAGCAAAGAGAATACTGCACAATAATTTCATGGGCTTATTTGGACCAATCAGAATCACATAAAGTGATATGATCACATGTTATAAGATCAAAAATATTAAACTGCACACACTATATGCACAGTGTACCGTATATATGTGATAAAATGAGGTAGGACGATGAAACAACGCCGATACCAAAGGTATGTCACTTTCAGCTCTGAAAGTTGTTGGATAGTCATGTGAAAGGATCATTTTTGGATGAAGAAATTCCTAATTTACTGTATTGTATTTTTGACCGTCAATTACGTTACAAATGTTACATCTCGGTGGTTTATATCCTAATTTTTTTCTCTATATCATCTGCAATTCTATTTGTAACCTAATAAAATGTATGGTCATGTAGACCATTCTCTTATCCAAAGTATTGTATAATTTCTATCCCATCTTTCACTCTTATTTTTATTAAGTTTAGAATCAGTAGTAAGAAACATGAGAGAGCTGAGACACTCTTAGGATATTGACCTAGACTGGAGAGAGTTGAGACACTCTTAGGATATTCACCTAGACTGGAGAGAGTTGAGACACTCTTACAGACCTGTGCACCTGCCGTATTTTTCCGTATATAGTACGGGAAAAAATATCAAATACGGAAATACGACTTAAAGAGCTAAATCCGATTTTGTGCGAGATAAAATACGGAAAATTTGTATTTGACAAGTACGAAAAACAAAGAAAGGAAAGAAGCACGAAAAGAAAGCAATAGTCAGACCCGGTTATCACGATTACGTCGGGAGTGGCAAAAAATCGTCAACATATCCGGGTCCCGATATATCAGGGTTTAGTTGATAAATCTACTGCAGAACAATGATTATGTATCTTAAGTACCAAAATGCGGAATTTTGTTTCTAAAAACAAATGACATTTCAAATGCACAATAAAAATAATAATGCAGTCATGCCTGGTTGCAGAAAAAAAGAAGATTGGATGTCTTTTAAATGAGATTAAGTAACAAGTCACACATTTTTACAACAATAAGTTACTACAACATGTCAGTGGTCTAAAGTTGTTTTTATTTCCTTGTGAATAGCCTCATCCCTTTGGTAGCCTCAGCAAGAAAATGGTTTTCTCACGCTATCCAAAATCTAGGCTAATAGAAGTACATGTACATGTAGGACTATACTTTTTTTTAAAAAAGTGTTTTCTTTCGTTACAGCTGACTTGTGACTAGCAGCAAAATTTAACTGACCAAAATTGTGTGTGAAAATAAATAGTTTTTTTTTATCGTCATTGGTTCCTTTACACCAGTATATGCCGGTTTTTACTGATAACATTTGCTTCTGTACTGGAAAAGGACGGAGCTGTTGATATTCATGTACCGACAAACTGTAAAATGTGTTTGAAGTCTTTGAAGTTAACTGTCCCGACATCAAATTCTGTATGAAGCCAAATTTATCCCATTCATAGAGTTGTAGTCCCATATCCCTCCCGACTTTGATCACTGACCGTCGGCAAGAACACAGCACCAAAAGGGGGGCGGGGAGGGGGGAGGGGCGGCTAGTCTCTTTGATGGATTGCAAGACTTTGATATTCAAGCAAAAACAATACATATGAAAACACTTCTCTTTCTGTTTCAAATTCGCCTTCTGCTTCTTTGCGTTTGTGTTGAAGAATATGTAATCATGGTACAGCGATCGACAATTTAAAAAAAAAAATACTGGGCGCTATGGATTTTTTTTTTTACAATACCGTTGGTGCTTTTATTTACTCTTGTTCAAAACAAATGTATGGGGGGGGGGCAGCTCACAGGGGCTCGTATCGTTGCTTACAATTTACCGTCATACATGTACTATATAATAACTATCTCCTTTCTTGCGCGACCTATTTAAGAATAAACGCTGATATTTCAAGCTACATTTCGCGTAACGTAATAAATTTGGTACCAATATTTAGCTCAGGCATTCGACTTTGTATGCGTAACAGAAGTTTGGCTTACTATCATACCTTTAAGGAATGACAGACCATTTTCTTACGGTACTGCCTGACATGGCCCTGATCGCGCCCGCTTAATATGCAAGAACAACGCGCAGAATGGAATACTCCCTTCTCATTGGCCAACTGAAAATGAGTTATAAACAAATGCAGGACGTCATTTTCTTTTAACCAATGAGATGACAGTATTCCATTCAGCGGGATTTCACTTGCATATTAAGCGGGCGCGATCAGGGCCATGTCGGGCATGTGATAATGTCCATTTTGAACGCAGCTTTTGTAAAGGTCAGAAACGCATTCATTTAATTTCCTTACTCTAAAGTATTGTTTACAAGACAATCTTCTCCACTCTATGCAAGTGATAAACCGTACATTAATGAGACTGGTTGATTAGCATTTGTACCGGTAAAATTTAATCTTCTAGCGGCTTTTTCTATCCTTGCTGGTACAAGGTACCGGTAATACAGGAAACGTCAGATCATTTCTTGTAAAATTTCTCTTGAGATGGACGTTAAAAGTTGCATTTCGTCTAACTAAGCAGGTCCACATATTACTTCGGACCGAAACTAATACCCAGCATAACAGGGTTATCGACTTAACAGGTGTCGAGATTAAGCGGGGAGAAAATAGCATAACAAAGAAGGATTTTTTTCGGGACGCTCGATATATGCGGGTTCTCGAGATAATAATACCAAACGTTCAACCGACTGCGACGAACACTCCCTGCGTGTGACTCGTGCTGAAGTTATGATGTGCGAACTCGTCGCTTACCACAATCTGCCATTAGCAACAGCTGATTCCTTGAGTGATGGTTTCAAACTTATGTTTCCAGATAGCAAAATTGCTGCAGGTCTGTAGATATTTATTTATTTTAATTTATATCATGTTTATCTATTTTTATGACATTTACTTACAAGGCAATTCCAGATAATTACAGTAATCTAAAACCTTTTATACATGTATTTTTACAAAGTGAAGCACACATACACAGTGTTACGTATATGTAACTTAATTACTTGTGTGTTAGTTTTAATTTTTTTTATACTTTTATTTCATTACATTATTGTAATGATGATTTTAATCACTAGATTTGACATTGTTTTCGGAAAATTCTGTTTTCTGTGTTGACCTGATAAACACGTAATTCGATTGCTTCATTTTATTTTTAGCTCACCTTGGTTGAGAAGTTTGTAAACACTAAGTTAAAATGATTGGTTATTACTAAGGTCATGTTCGGTCCACGTGTTAGTCGTGTTGTATACAGCCTTTTTTATTATTCATTTCCAGCGTGAGAGTCTGATTTTTAGATAGGGCTATTTTAGGCTACGTGCTAAATAGCATTTGTTTTACTGTGCTATTGAAATTAGGTATCACGTAGCCCCATCACGTGAGCCACCATGTGATCTAAAATCTCAGGTTAAAACAGACGTTTTCTAGTAGATTAGTCAGTTATAAACAACACCTTTAAGAGCTCAAGGTGTTTTTAGTGTTGTTGCCAGTTGATTTTAAAGTTCTTCTAATTTTGGGGGATTTAAAAATTTACATTCGCTGGAAAACATTCATAAGTGCTTTTCTTCATCATATTCTTGGACAAAGACATTTGTTGGAAATTCTTAAGAATTCTAAAGCCAGAATATTATTCTTGATTCACAAAATTCAACGAGGAACTGTTGACACAACAGCACAAACAGGTTCATCTGACGTCATCGCCCGCCATCTTGGAACTTCGTCGGGATTCGAACTTGGATTCATTTAGGACATTTTAGTGACAGGACTTATATTTTTAGATTCCAGGATTAATTTTTGGATTATATTCACAAATGTAAGTCCTTTTTCATATTTTTACTGTGTTTCCTAGGGAAATATTTTTTTTGGTTAAATTTTACAAAGCTTGTTGGCTTCACTCTTTTCTTTTGTTACTTTTGAATGAGCCCACACGCAACAACAGTTGGTACCAGGCACCTGTTAAATTTAATCCCAGCTAGTTATTTGAATTTGCTAAAACTTACAAATTCTAAAATAGAATCAGTTTCAATGGACCATTGTTTGAATAGTTATGGTGTGAACACCTTTACTGAACTAACTTGTATATTGTACAAAATACAATTTCTGTATTTATGTTTTAGATATGAAGTGTGGCAGAAAGATAGCAACTGCTGTTGTGAAGACTCTAGGAAAGGCACAAGAAAGGAGCTTGTCTGAGAGGATGCAGACTGCAGCCTTCACACTTTCTACAGATGGCAGTAATGATAATAGGAGCAAGCAGTTCCCAATTGTAATTAGATCAATGGACCAAAACACAGGACTTGTTCACTCGGAGCTACTTTCCCTTCCTGTCTGCACTGGATCCGTCACAGGAGAAAACATATTCAAAATCCTGGATGGGGAAATCAATGCACGCAACTTACAGTGGAGTAATTGTTTAGCACTTGGATGTGACAATGCCCCGGTTATGACTGGGAACAAAACTGGTGTAATTTCATACATTAGAAATAAGCATGACAGTGTATTCTTGGCAGGATGCTGCCTCCATCTTGTGCACAATGCAGCCCAAAAAGAAGCAAAGTGTTTACCTGATGTGGCTGAGTTCTTGCAGGATATATATTATTATTTCCAGAAAAGTGAGAAACGACAGCACAAATTCTCTAGTGTTCAAGATCTTTTTGACATAGAGCAGAAGAGAATGCTCAAGCATGTTTGTACCAGATGGCTAAGTATTGGTCGTTGCCTGGAGAGATTGCTACAAAATTGCGAACCTTTGAAAACGTTCTTTAAATCAGAATTTGATGATGTCAAGACAAAGTTTCATCTTCAACACAGTTTGCCAAGAGCAGTGACAAACCATATGCCCACAAGAAAGTAGAAAACATCCTGAAGTTCCTGAAATTGCCTACAAACAAGCTGTATGTTCTGTTTATGGGCTATACTGTAAAGATGTATGATGTTGTGATTGTTGTTCTCCAGTCAGATGAACTGAAGATACATGTATTGAGAAAAATGCTGGTCAACCAGATTGTGAAAGTACTTTGTCGCTTTGTCAAACCAGCTGCCATGTCAAGTTGTGTGCCTGAAGCTGTTGACTTCAATAGCAGATACAGTTTAAAAGACAACAATGACTTAGTCCTAGGTAATGCTGCCCGCAGTTTCATTGCCGACTCTGACAATAATGGTTTGAAGGACATGCAGATCAAACAGTTCTGTGGGGATGTAAAGCTGTACTTTAAGAGTGTTTGCAGTTACCTGATTGAGAAGCTTCCTCTCAAAGAACCAATCTTGAGACATGCAGTTGTAGGAGATGCTTCTTTGCAACAGACAGCCAAACTGAGTGATCTGACTTTCTTCCTGCATAGATTTCCAGCACTACGTCCTCCTGGTTGCACTATTGACACTGTTGTTGAGCAGTTTGCTATATATCAATATACAGACCTATCCACCTGCACCAGACAAAGAATGGTTGAAACCTGGGCTGCAGTTGGCAATAAGAAGGATGAAGAGTGGGCATTGTTCCTCAGTGAACTTTCAGTTATAATGCAAGGAACATTAACCATTCCCCACAGTATTCCCCACTGTGAGAGAATCTTTTCCACAGTGCGTAAGAACAGAACAGAGCAGAGGTCGTCAATGGGAGACGACACTCTAGAAGCATTGTTGCTTATTAAATCAAAACCTGTTTATCCATTTGAATCCCAATGCCAGCACTCAGTTGAACATCTACAGAAGTTGAAAAGTGCCTACTATGAAATGAATAAGACAAGTCAATGATTCTCATTCCAGAATACATGTAGCACTGAACTTGACACTGCTTTGCTGTAACCTTCAGCATCTAAGCTCAACACTGATGATCATTAATAAATTATTTTCAACTGTTAATTATTTCAAATGTTTTAAATATGAAATATTTTGCATAATTTTTGCAGTATGGGTCATTGTATTAACAGTTTGGATATAAGATGCATCGGTAATGTTGTGCGTTTCTATTGGTGTGCACTTGTGAAGAATACTGAAAGCTGACATGAAATACTGAAAATATCCCTGAAAATACTGAAAAGTATTATAAGGGGGTGCACAGCTCTGCCTTAAGTACAGAAAAAAATGATCCACGGAACTTGAGACCAATTTCCATTTCACCTCTAATATTAAAATTATATGAAAAGCAAATCGCTGCCATTATTATGTCTATTACTCTTGTTTTTAAAAAAAATAACTTTGATAATTTATTCACAATACGCAAGGTACCTTTGAAAATGTCTGGTGAGAAGAAATGCTATCTTCACCTTATTTACAGTTCTTTTGCTTCAGAATTACCTTTAACAACCTCACTTTCTAATTACACTCTGGAGCTGGATAAACTTTATAGACTACTGCGACAGTAGCCTCTCAAGACAGCCATCTAGAACCGGCAGGCTTATGAAGGGCTAGATTCTTAATACTGTCATCATCCATCATTGTTTCTGTGGTTCTTAACTATCACACACTGTATAATTATGAAAATATTTATGCATGCATATGGTTTTGAGAGTCTTTTGGCATTCATTGAAATATGGTGTATCCTGCAGGTTAGGCCTGTAGCAAGCACAAATCTGTGCTACACAATATATGTGGATGAGCTGTTGTTTCAATATATCTCAAAGTTTGGCACCCACGCAATTAGGTCTTCATGTTATTAAAGAAGCACCATCACTAGTGAGTGATATTATTTTAAATCCTTTCCAAGATTTCTGAACAATTTCACTGTTTCCTCCACAATGTTGTCAGCTGTACCATTTACCATATAAAGTCCATAAATTGTACAACTGGCTCCATAAAATCTGATCTGACATTCGAAAAATAAATAGCAGGCTTTTCATGAATTGTAATATCACCTGCTTCATCAACAGTTATCCCACTGAAATCAAAAGAAAGCATATCCTTTTCAGTGATGCCCTGAATACTGTCATTTAGAACACTTAACATTTCCGTTTGTAACCTATCATTTGTATAGATGTTGAACTGGTCTTGAAGATGTGGATGCTCATGCACTTATTAACAAACTATGTTGAGCAGTATACACATAAATTTATACTTTTAACAGCACAATATCACTACAAACGAAAAAGTAAACTATGACAAAGAAAGCAGGAATGAAAACAACTTCTAAACTTTCTATATATGAATAAAGATATTTAAACAAGTAAATACTAAACAGCTAAATGAATATAATGAATATATGTACTAAACATTAATCAGATCATAATTGTTGCAATTGTCAGCATCATTACAACCAATACAAGTACAGTAAGGGCTGAAATAATACATTTTTGCCACGTATCGATACAATTTACCATACACAGCTTACGATAAGGTATATTATCGGTATGCATAACAATCCAGTGGTATCTTTATCTGTAGGTTGTTTAAGTGGTAGGATGGTACCGTTTTATGCAGGTGAAAAATATGCTACCCTTCCCCACTTCAATTGGCTATAACTTCATACATGCAAGTGACTGAATTTTGTCAATGAAATCCTGCATGCAGCCATCATTTACATAGATGTACACCTGGAAAATAATTCATGGAAAATAGAGATGGTCACCCTGGAATTTTTGGGTGATTTGGTTTGGAATGAACCAACAACTAGATATGCATCTGACTATAAATAATGGATTTGGCTAAAAAGGAAGGTGTGTTGTTCTGAAACAAAGTATACATAGATGGGGCAATAGCATAGCAATAGCATAGGTGGTTGTGTCCAAAATCAATCCAGCAATACCAGTTAAATTGTTTGAATTATTTCTTCAAAGTAACAAACAAGTCCAAAATGTGGAATTATTGTAGATGTAAAGTTGGAGAGATGTCACCTTCCTATTTCAGTCACTAGTATACAGCAAGTACTATTTAATCTGGGGACTCCAGTTGGCTGAGTGGTCTAAAACATTCACTTTTACCAATCACTGCCATCTCATCTTTGCCCATATGTGTTTTAGGTTTCAGGCTCTGCCAATGAGGGTATGTGAGAAAGCTTGCCAGTAGCTTTCCTTGGGTTGGTTGTTATTACCTGGGTTTTCTTAGGTTCTTCCACAAGTTATAATGGTCATCATATATAGCTTATTCTGTGCTGAGAAATGGTATAACACCAAAACATACCAACAACAATCCCGACAGGCAGTTATCTGTAACCCATCCTTTAAGAGTTTATAATCAACATATTTTCTTTTTCCATGTCAGATACACTCTGTCCTTGTTATCGCAAATTTATCTCCCATCAGCTTATTTTTCTCAGAGAGTTGTAGAAATTAATGTTGCAGATACTGTTCTCAGGCAGAGAGTTGCAGAAATAAATGCATGCTGAGTTCTTTCAGAACAACATACTTTTCTTTCATCTCATGTAATTATTTCTATGTGTTTGTTATTGTGCTTGTTTATTTGCTATATCTATGAAAGTTATTTTTTCAGGAATTAGGATGCATTCTTGATTACATACTGTTGTTTTGACAGACAAATACATCGACTCACCATATGTTTAACTACAGTGGATTATCAGAGATGTATAGAACTGTAATCAAGCATTAGTGCTGTTTTAACGTCAGGCATGTGTATAAAGTTCCCTTGGGGAAAATACATTTTTCTTAGTGTTATCTTAAGATTAAAGCAGTAGTTCATGTGCAGTAAGGTGCTTTTAAAAAAGAGTTGACTAAGTCAACTATGAATCTTTATTTAGAAAAACAGTATAGTGATGAATTGCATTTTTAATCAAACATTTTAGTGTTCTTTTTGTTCTGTATACCTGAATGAAAAATAACTTTTTAATCTTATCTAGCAGTTTTAACTCCTAAAATATTTACTTGCAAATGTCAAAACCTTGAACTTTTACCTTCAGAGCATAGTGACAGTGTTTTGTTTTTTTAAATGCAGGAATAAAATGGATTTCTGAACCATTACCAGTCAATACGTGCAAAGGTCAGACTGTAAATTTGACCTGGGAATATATTGAAGAACCTGGTGAAGAAATAACACAGCTCCAGTGGATCTTTAATAGAACCGAGTTAATTGCATCTAGTTCCATGAATCAGGGCTTCAATGTAGAGCTTAAATATCAAGGGAGAGTAAGCCAAAGTGGTGAAACTGGAATTTTGCTGCATAATGTCTCCACTAAAGACATAGGAAACTACACCCTCTACCCATTGATTAAATGGGAAGAGAGTCCCAACATACAGACCATTTGACTGAGTGTCGTAGGTATGGAGAGTACTTATTTTTATATATTGTTTATTATGTTCTATCAGTCTCACTTTTATGTATCCTCTTAATGAGCACTTTTATGAATTTTTTTAAGAATGGATTTATCATCAAGTCTTTTTCTGCATTTCATGTTTTGAGAATAGGAGTTAAATACAGTAAAACATTGTCTTAAAAGACCACTGCTTTGAGAGACCACCTGTTTTGAGAGACCTGGGTTTCCATTCTCAGATTTATTGATTATAAAGTGTTATGACCAGTTATGAAAGACTATTATTATGTGGCAGAAGGGGTGGTCTTTCAAGACAGGTTCTACTATAGTCATTTATGCTGATTAATGCCATTTCCAATCACCAACCATATGCAGGTGGCCACTATTCCTAAACGTGAGTAATTACTCGTATAGCTATTATATTCATTTCAAATAGGTGCATCTTAATAATACAGAAACATTTTTTGGACCTAAAAAGTTCGAAATGTACACACCATAATAAGCATATAAATACAATTCATGTTTCAAAATTTTAAATTTCTTCTATAGGCTGTATTATGTTGAATTACCTGGTCTGTCAGAGTGCAGCTAATATACAATACATAATAGGGGTAATTACATTTTTGATGGTTGACTGGTTATATATCTTGTACATACCTGATAGTACAGTCTGTAATATTAACTTAGTACAAATGAAACATATATTTATATTCTCGTCTTTTTTTCATTCTAAAGAGAAGCAGCTATGGAACCAGACTGTTCATGTAAAAAACTGTCAGTTTTTCCAGAGGAGAGAAGTGGACAAACTTAGCGAATAGTGGTATAATGATAATTTTGTGTGTGTGTGTAAGCGATTTTTGTTACATAGCTATTTTGTCATATGTCTTTGACATGGCATATGATGTTTAGATTCAGTCTGCACTTGTATAATTCATCAAAATTGTCCTTATTTTACACAATGGGAGGATATATCACATGCATATTATATAGTGCATTTATTCCTCTTTGCGGCTTATTTCAGAATATATAAATGCAGGTATATTGGAATGGATATCATTTAATAAACTGAGTTGTATTCTGTACAATTGGATTTTCAGCTTTTTTAAAGCCTAAGATAAAAATAATTATATGTAAAAAAATTAAATCCCATAATTATTTTCATTCATAACATAATGCCATTCCTTACTGTTTTCAATGCATATGTTTGTGATGTAACAGTGATCAGTGAGTATAATTTTAATGCTGTGTTTTAGGTAGGAGGTCGTAACTTGGAGATAAACTCATCATTTTGCTGTCCAGTGGGGCTGGCAATCCAATACTGTGTAAATGATCCATTGAAGTTCTGTGTCCCTATTAGGAACCCTTACAATGTGACCGAAAGCACCACTCAAAGAGAACTGTGACTCGAGAGAGAGGTATGTTGTTTTTAGTGCCAGAGACAAAAATATATGTATTAAATATTTTACCATTTGTATAGGTACATTTATTCTGTATAGGTATCATGACAGTATCATATGTACACAGAAAAGACTTCTAGTGACAGTAAACTTAATTAGGGCTGTTCCATTTAAACATACATGGTACTCAAAAAAACCAGTTTTAAAAAATATATGCCAGGTTACTTTTCACAGAGTTCATATTAAAATGATAAGAAAATTCTAAATTGCATCTATAGGTGACTGCCCCACTTTAAAAGTGCCTCCCCTAGGTCACATTACACTTTAATGAAGCGCCCTTCCAAACATTACATCTTAATATTCATAAAGCAAGGCCATACAAGTCGCATTAGACTTGTATTGATGTAAAGAAAAGATCCCTGACTCTTTACCAGATATTATTGACACATCATGTGAAGCCATGAAGGCTGAGTGGTTAGCTCGTCAAACTTGTGACAAGAATGTCCAAATTCTGCTGCAACCAGACTGGATCAACTGCCATGGTGTATCTTTCAGAAAGGCACTTTACTCCAGTCACCTCATCGTGATTTTCCCTTGTATTTGCTGATGTAATATTAGACAGAATGAGAAACCCAAAATGACAGATCGTGATTATTTATTTGCCTATTCAGTATAGATTTTAACTAAAGTAGTTAGTGGCTTGCATAAATTATTTTCATCTGTTATTTGATAATATTTTGGGGAAATGAGATGAAATTTTGTGTAGTGTGGACTTAAAACCCACAAAATACGGTTCAACTGAGTATTTTTAATCTTAAGCTCCATTTATTCATTTATTTTTTAACCAGTGTAAATAGGTTTAGCACTATGTATTTCTAATTTTCTGAAAGGCTACACAAAATTATTAAAGTCTGAAGTATTAGTCGTTCTTTTTGATCTGATGAACCATAAATTACCTCATATGAAGGCTATCATAGTGTGAAACTTTTGAAAACAATTCATGTATTCATTTTGCATAGATCAAAATTTGACTCCATATATATCTTGTACATTTGATATGAAAGTTATTAAATTCTATAATGGGTGAGATTGCAGAAGAGATCATTTACAGTAACTGCTTGTCATCTAAAGTTTTTCTGACCTTTCCCACCCCATTGGAGATGTTTTGATTGTTATACTGGGGTGAAAACACTTTCTGTTTAGAAAACATTGAATTTACTGAAAACCATGCTGTTGTTACATATGCTAATCACTTTAAGCAGTGGTTAATAATATTAAGCAATATATCATTTTTCCCGTGATTCATACGACAGTACTTTTCACTGTACCAGTATGGCGGTAGTTTTGTAAGTAATGTACAGAAATTCCCAAGGAATATTGTTACGACTTAAATGATATTAACGTCATGTTTTCATAATTCTTGACAAATAGCTCAAAAAATTAACTTGGTTGTATCTGTTGCATATTAATGGTGAATATTACAAATACAGTCAAACCCACTTATCTCGACCTCAGTTATCTCGAGAATTCGTTTATGTCAAGCGTTTTCGTCTGGTCCCGAAAAAATCCTTCTTTGTTATGCATAGCTGCCAACCCTCACGATTTTGGGGTGAATTTCACGACTTTTTCAGCGATTCACACCACATGCAAAAAAATCATGAATTCCCAAATTCTCAATTATTTTAAATCTTTAATAAAATAACAGATTTCCCGTTAAGTGCTAGTCATGATATCAGCAGTTGCCGAAACGGTCCGGAATTGCTGGTCGCAATATTAGTAGAACTATAGCCTATTGATAAAGTTGGCCCGGTAGCAAGCAATTTAGCGTATTTTAATCTATATGTATAAGAGTAGTTTTACAAATGCTTTTGAGAGAAACTGGGGCCTAACCGGAATTTTGCTCCACGCATGCGTCGCCAACACTGATTTGTATTACCATTCGGCATCGATGTTGAAAATGTCTTCACCACCAAGGAAAAAGAAATGTATTGCACAAAAAGTGAAGTTTAGTTGGGAATATACCAAAAATTGGCTGTGCATTCAGCCATCAAACACCGATATACATCCTGCTTTTTGCACACAGTGTGCCACAAATTTTAGCATTGGGCATGGTGGCAGAATGATATGAGAAAGCACATTGGTAGCAAAAAGCACGTAGAGGTTAGGAAAATTAAGAACTCCAGCAGATTTCAGCTCTGGAATATTTTCAGCCATCGACGGAAGACCTGCAAGTTACCAAGGCTGAAACATTGTGAGTTTTTTTGTTGAATACAATCTACCTTTATCAGCTGGACTCGAAGATCGCTTCACGAATTCATGTCAAAATTCACTAGTTTTTATCCCTATTTTCACTGACTGCAAGTCTGGAGGGTTGGCAACTATGGTTATGCAAATTTCTTCCCGCTTATCTCGACCTCTGTTAAGTCGATAATCCCGTTATGTCGGGCATAAGTGACATGTAGACCACTTAATTCGACGAAATGCAACTTTCAGTGTCCATCTTGGAGACATTTTACAAACAATGTCCGGCATTTCTGCTACACCTGCAAGGATGGAAAAAGTTGGTACAAGACCAAATTGTACTGGTACAAATGCTAATGAACCAATTTTATCAATACATGGTGTATGACTTGCATAGAGTGGAGAAAATTATGTTGTAAACAATACTTCAGACAATCACATGTCAATACCACGACAATATGGTTCATTCCACACAGCATCGTGAATTTTATATTATCTGCAACTTGTTAAATTACCAGGTCAAGATCAATAAATGTAGCTAAAAATACATAATTCGTTTTACACTATATATTTAAATCAAATTTGGTACTTTTAGCTGCATTTAAGGATGCAATTACAGATAAGATAAAATTCACGATGCTTTGTGGAACAAACTATAGTGTAATCTCATTCCAATATCGTCACGGTCAGTAACCAACTTAATCCATACACAATTAACAACTTTGGTTCAGAGGTTTTGGGGGGGGGGGTGGATTGGGTTTTTTTTATTTTTTAGTAAAGTTGATCGGTAGTTAATAAGTGTTTTCAAGCTTGGTGTAAGGGTAAGCCTTCAACCATCTGCATAGCTAGATCATGTGACTTACAATCATCTGTAAATGGAAACGGGCAGAAATCCAAACCTAGCTGGACCCCCCCCCCCCACACAAACACGTGGTTATTAATTTGTTTTAAACAAGAGAAAATAAAACCACAAATGGTATTTAAAAAATCCATAGCGCCCATTATTTTTTTTTAATGAAGTTGTCAATTTCCGTGAAATGATTACATATTCTTCAACGCAAACAGAACATAGCAAACAGTGTCTGCTTGGATTATTGTCTATGAAATAGAAAGATGAGGGTTTTTAAAAAAAATTTATATTGTTTTCATCTTGAATCTGATATCAAATCCTTGCAATCCATCAAAGTGAGACGCCGTCTGTGTTGTTACCAACGGTCACTGATCAGAGTCGGGAGGGTCATGGGACTAAACTGTATGAACTAGAGTATGTCGGCTTCTTACAGAATTTGATGTTGAGACAGTTAACTTTAAAGACTTTAAACACATTTTACAGTCTGTCGGTACATGAATAACTACAGCCTCATCTTTTTCCAGTACAGAGGCAAATTTTATCGGTTAAAGAAGGCATACCGGTGTAAAGGAACCTCTAATAATAGACAAAAGCGATCAATTTTCACGCACAATTTTGGTCAGTTACCTTTTGCTACTAGTTACAATCAACACAAACAAAAGAAAATATTTCTTTTTAAAAAGTACAGTCCTACATGTAGATGTACTTAAATTGGCCTAGATTTTGGTCAGCGTGAGAAAACTATTGAGGCTACCAAAGGGATGAGGCTATTCACAGGGAAAGAAAAACAACTTTAAATCACTGAACATACTTAAGTGTTGTAAAAACATGCGACTTGTTACTTAATCTCATTTAAAAGACCTCCAATCTTGTTTTGTGCAACTGGGCATGTCTGAACTATTATTTTTATTGTGCATTAGAAATGCCATTTGTTTTTAGAAACAAAACTCCACATTTTTGGTACTTAGATACATAATCATTGTTATGCAATAGGTTTGACTACTAAACCCTGATATCTCAGGACCCGGTTATGTCGACGATTTTTTGACACCCCTGACGTAACCGAGATAACCAGGTTTTACTGTACATCGCTGATCTGGCATGTGACTGAGATATTAAATCTGTGATTCTGTATCGCACACCTAAAATTTCATATTGCACACACTACTTTTGCAAATTGAAATATTAAATAATAGTCCACTTATATAATATCCTGAATGATTTATTTGCTATACATTTTAAATTATTAAAAAATGCCAATATATATTTGTTATTTTAAGAAATGCATATTTCATTCAAATCGACACTTTTGTCGCTATGGATAATGGGAGAGTACTGTAAGTAGAGAGGAGCAGTTTATGTGCATGTCACAGTATGTAGGCCAAGAAATTAGAGTTAGTTGAGATGGACAGCAATATTTTGGACAGCGTGTTTGATAACGAGTTCTCAGAAGAAGCCGGTGAGTACAGCAAACATGAGAGAGAGAACAAGCAAGTACTTTGCTGCTGAAATCTTGTATTGAACATTTAAAAAATTCAGGCAAAGTAAGAAAGACTCGGGGAGTCATATCAAGATTCATGAGATGGTTAGAAATGCCCCACATTTGAAGAAAACTTTCCTCCATGTGTTTAATTCCTGGTTGCTTTTACATTCCAATGCCATGTCCAACTCGTTCTTAATGCCATTTACAATTTGAATTATTAAAGGATAGTCAACTTATAAACTGCCAGGAATGATTTATTGCTATACATTTTAAACCATTAGAAAATGTCAACACACATTTGTAATTTTAATTAAGGGTAAAAATGTTAAGTGATGAGGAGTTTATAAATGTTTGACAGTGAGTTCTCATATGAAGCAGGCATTTCCAATTGACACCAAACATGATAGAAAAGGAGAGGCCAAGTACTTTTCCTCTGAAATCTTGTATTGAAAGTTTGAAAATCCAGACAAAGGAGAAAAAGGCTTAGTGAGTCATGTCAGGATTATAGACATGGTTAGAAATGCCTCCACGTTCAGAGAAAATGTTGCCCCTGTTTTAATTAAACACTTAAATTGGTGCATAACTGATTACTTTAATAAAACCAGATGGTTGTACCTTGAACCACTCTTAATAGTTACAACACAGCTATTGACAGATAACTAAGGGACAGTACGGCTGCAGCATTTGATATTAAGATGAGTTTGCTAATTGCCACAAAGTCCTGAATTCTGGTCGCAATAATCTTACACAAAGAGGTTTAAGAAATCGGAGAAGAAAAAATATACTTCTGAACCAAGCACACTGTTCGCAGCTGCAATACTGATGACAAGAGAGGAGACATTCCACAATGTAACTCCTCAAAAAAACCAAAATCACCCATAAATCATGTCAGCTTCAGAGTATCAAAATTGGTCTTAGGAATTTGTTTTTTATATATTTTTTAAGGAGCAAGTTTAAGTGTAGGAACTTCCAACTTGTCTATTAATAATACTGTGGAATGGAATTTTATTTTTAGTAAATTGTAAGATAAAACTGACAAATATTTGCAACAGAAAGGATGACGTATCATAGAGAGCAGTAGGTCTTTTGAATATGATGCAAAGATTGAAGATTTACATCTTGTTAAACTATTGTTGTTGAGACTTTTTCATTACTGGGACATATGCTGGGAATTATAGGTTTGTTTACATTTTAAATTCTTGGTACTGTTCAAGTAGAAAATAAAGAGAAGAAAATAGAACAGTATTGTTAAAATTTTCTCTTTAAAAAATATCCAAATGATTTCTTACAAATCTGTTCCACATTTAAAAGAGATTGAATCTTCATTTTGTTTAACATATATGCTTAAATTATCACCTTTTAGCTGTTCAGTTGAATGCATCAATAATTTCTTGCAATGAAAAAATAAAAATGGACAGTTTGAAAGTACTGTAAATTAATCAGCTTTCTGAATAAAACTGAATGTATGTAAGTCTGTTATTCTGTGCAATTTGCCATGAAATTTGTTTGGAAGTAGAGTCTGTATGGTGTATGAAGAAAGGTTCACTTACTGGTCCAAAACCTATGTTCCATTAGAGAAGTAAGGAAAAATCCACTTGCTTTTGACTGCATTTTAAATTAATTCAGATATCCCATACAACATTTTTGAAACATTCAAAACTAAAGACTAAATCATTATCAGCAATGCAGATAGACTGATTACACAATTGCACAGTATAAAATATTGCCCTAGCCCTGGTTACGTATGTCACATTGGGGAATTTTCAGAGGTTGTACAATATTTTTCATACAATGCCAAATTTCATATTTTTAATACTATACATTACAAAAATTGATTAGAATGTGTGACTAAAAAGGGGTAATGCAATAAATACAAAGCCACGTGTTTTGTTTTGGGAAAAGAACTTGTTTGATATAGCATAGGAACATATATCTGATGGCCTCAGAACAAAAGATGTATAATTTTGTCTGTATATTTATGCTCTTTTAATCATGTTTTATATGTCATGTGTATAGTCCAGTGACCAAATCGAATGTTGTGAAACATATTCAAGCCAAATCCACTTTCAAAAAAACTTTCAGATAAAAAACTCCCCAAAAATCTGTCGTGTTTTAGCTATTTACTTGCATATGTGAATATGTTAAGTATATGTATTCCTTGGTAAGGCTGCTAATCATCCTATGATTTTCAGGAGTGCACTTGTTTCCTGTCTGAATTTTATGTAATTTTCAGAAGACCACTAAATATTTTCTCAATTCTGCGTAAGTGTGTTTCATGTTTACTGTGTTGTCCCTAGTATACCAATGGTGTAGCTAGAAAATTGTTGGCTTCATTGTCAACACTTACTAGTTTTATCAGTACGCTTTTGAATGTCAGCACAATGTCCTTAATCGTATCAGCTGTAGTGTAAGCTTAATCATCCACTTTAGTTACAGCTTTTAGATTGCAACTTATACAACAATTACAGATATCAAATTCATGTTCTATAGGGTGATATTGAACTTAAATTTTTGTGGGGAAGGGTAGGACTGTGATTTTCTTCTGAGCTGACGTATTTTTTGTTAATTTTTTCAAGATAATATCTTTTTACCAAATAGTATCATGGTTATAATATGGTATTAGTTTGCTATAAATCAGAGCAAACTATTTTTCCAACTATTGAGAGAGAGAAATGAAACCAAATAGTGTCAGACCCCTGCCCCAGAACATTGAATTGTTGATCCCTAATATAATTGTTGTACCATGGTACATATTGTGATATGTTCAGAAATACCACAGCATACCATGGTACACAAGTTTTTGTGGTACCCAGCTCTAATCGAATATTTATCTTCTTAACAAAACAAATAATTTTTAACTTTATTAAGTTGACATATGGCTGATTATCCAGTATTTAAAAACAGTCTTCTCATTGTAGCATATTTTAATCAAATGATCACCAAATATCAGAGTATCAGTACTTTATTGATCCTCTGAACTTTTAAATCAATATATGTAGGCCATGAGATTTGGATGTGCTTTTACATTCCACCCTAACAGAACTGACCAAATATCTGAAACTGGGTGTGAAAGATCATAGGATACACAGACTGCTGAGCTTGCAGAAAATGTAGGCATTTATTACAGATAAGTATAAATTAGAGATATTCAAAGCTAGCACATTAATCATGATACACAAAATAAGGAAGATATGATGTGACATATAATACAACATTTACCACTGTAAAAGACTAGTTCCTAGTTTGTTGATGTCCAATAAGATTATATAAATGGGATTGATTTTAATGTTTTACATTTAAAAAAAAATGAAATTTGCATTAATTCCAAAAACAATGAAAATATTTTGAAGGATTAATGTTCTAGACATGGATATTCTATTTTGATACAGAACCTGTGATGCCCTGCCATGATAGTTTGTTGGATTGAAAAAACCAATTATGTTTTGCAGATATCAAATTGGGGGTGGGGCAAGACCCCGTGAACTAATAAATATTATTTTCAAGACTCCATTTTCATGATGTTTAAATGAAGACTGAGTTTCTGTATTTATTGCAAACCCAAGGTATCCTGTACTAAGGTGAGTTCATTTTTCCAGTATTGTGACACTTTCATTGACACAAGGAGTGAAGGGTATTAGAACTCTAGCTGCTTGGAGGGTAACACTTTTATGTTCCATAATGTAATGGAATGAGCTTATAAGAACAGTTGATATTAGGCTTTCAAGTATTTAAGACTAAACACGTGTCTAAACAGAAATTTCAATATTTCAGTAATAAGTTTCTGGGCTTTTTTGGCTTTCTTTATTCAATAAATAGCTGTCCTATATTTTGAGGGTTAAGTTCCTTCAGTTTTCACTAAGTTTTATCACAGTGTCTACTTAAAAGTTTTTTTTTCTTATTGGCTTCAACTTATTCAGTGATTGCTTTCATGATATCTTTTCAACTTAGAAAACTATGATTCTTTTTTTATTGGTCTTTGTTCTTATCTATTTATTATGATTCATTTCTGTTGAGGACAAGAAAAAATATTTAAAGATGTATTCCTTCATATTTTCTCTCCATTTATCCTTCAGGTCTAATCTTGAAAGGTTTTAATCGCGTAGAACTTTAGGACATGCCATCTATTTAAGACTTAAAAAATGATATCCAGCTTATTATATTTTGAGTTGTCATTTTATTTCTTAGATCCAGTGGGAAACAAAGAATTAAACATCATTCGTCTTGACCAAAAGAACACCATAAATTCTGTTCTTGTGATAAGCATTTTGTGTTTGTGTGTGATGTGTATCATGATGGGCATATTGATACGTGTATTCTGGAGCCATCATCAATTGAATTCCAGACGTAAGCAGTTTTCTGTCTTTTCATTTTTAATGTGCAATATTCAGTTATGTACATGTTATTTCAAATAGATCAAAATGGATGTTTTATGAAAGGTACTTGATACATACACACACACGCATTCTTGTAAAAAGTACAAAACAGGGGCATATCATTTTTATCATCAAAATGGGAACACCTTTATTTTAATAATGTAATTTGGAATATTCTATAAGAAAGTAATCGACATGTTTATGTTGCAATTGTCTATGATATTGGTTACTTGAAACATGAAGTATTAATAAATACTTATATAACGAAAGTTATAATTCTATAAAAATCTGTTGTTTTTTTTTTAAATTCTTGCAGCAATAAATGATGATTGAGATTTATCTATTAAAAGTTGTATTTCCCAAAGGATTGAAGTTTTATGTCACTCTACATTCTTTATTAATTTTCTAATACTAGGGCTGTTCCAGTAAAACATATACCCCCCGGGGGGAAGGCACTTTTAACTTCAACCAACCCACAATAGAAGCAATTTAAAAAAATTAAGGCCCACCGTCTGCTGCATTTTAATCGATAAACATCACCCCCTACAGAAGCATATTATTTTACCTAATTTCCAGCTAGTGGTTAGAGGGTGGTAGAAGCGATTTTAATTATGGGTTGGGGACAGATGCGATTTCAATGACTGCTGACTGGAGGTAATCTATACTGAATTGTTAGATATATAATCTAGTGCACATTTTTATTTGTATCCATTGTTTGTAATCAATCATCTTTTGTTTTTTTGTCTGTCAGCCATGTATGTTTCTTGATTTGTCAGAAATAAACAAAAATTTAAACTTGTGAAAGTGATGCTGCATTATTTATGCCTGCTTGTACACTATATAATTTCTTGTCTTAAAAATATATTTTCTTCAATGATACATCTTTTTTTATGCCTTGTTGCATGATTGATATACAAAAGAAAAGAAATATAGCATGTCAAAGCACTGTTTCAACAGCCTTACTGATCAATCAGTTTATCATCATCATCATCATTGATCAGGTTTCTGCCATGATCAGGCCACACTAAATTAGTTCCATGATTTTCAACCCAACCACCCACTGGATATTGTTTAATTTGATACAATGGCTGTCCCTGTTCTGAAAATATCTGTTTAAAATTTAAAACTCATCTTTAATTAGATTTCAAAATTGGATGCAAATTGAGAAATAATTATTTTGGGCCCAGTGTACTTTTAAAATCAACATCACTGTTATCAACTGTCCCTTGTCAACAGCAGCAGCAGCATCACAGGTTCTAACTTGGCCGAGTGGTGTAAGATGTTTTGTGATCGCTGTTCATCATATTGGTTTAAACCCCACTTTGGCCTTTTACGTCTTCTTCAGTAGTACAATTGGCTGGTGTATATAGATTCTCTTGTGCTGAAAATGGTGTAAAAGCCATAATGATATACCAACAACCTGAGGTCTCGTCTCTGAATGATGTTGGGAGAGAACTAAAACACCAAATGAAGCAATTGGTCAATGGCATCAGCAGCAGCAGAAGTACTGGTTTATCATTTATGCCACTGTTGTATGAGTGTATCATTTTTGACCCTAATAAATGTCTTCAAACCTATGAATATTGTCATGTCCTGCCTTTTCTTACAACTGCCATCTATACTGGTTTGAGTTACTGTGCCAGTACAATGTGTATGTGTGAAAACTTGCCAACAGCCATCAGATTCTTTGAATCTTCTTCCATCTTCAGTACCAGCTGCCATATATAGGCTACAAAGAACTGAAAATGGCATTAACCCCATATCAAGTACAAATTCTGTATCAAACAACACTATTACAATAAAGAACACAAACTGCAATGAAACTACAATTTTTATGAAAGCCTAAAATCAAATAAACAGAACTTCTTTCACAGATTTTAAGTTTTTCCTTCTGTATGTTTAATTAAAATTTTCTGCAACATACAACACTTGACCAATGCATCAACTTCCTTCTCTGACAACTTCTTTCTGGCAATCTCTTTGTGCACTTCTGCCAATATATGTGTCTTTAACTTTCTATCTGGGTGTTCTTGAACCCCTAATAGAGTGTGCAAAACATACTTCAGCTGCTTCATATTAAGCACACCAAGTGGAGTACCTTTAAATTTCTCACTTATTTTCTTTCTCTCAGTTTTAAGTTGTTCCTTCTCTTTCAAATGATCAAGATACATTTGTATATTCTCACAGCCTATGCCTACAAGATTGCTGATACTTTCCATGTCTTCTGTGAAAATATCTTCTCTCAATTCCAGTAGGTGCTTAATGTTTCTGGTTGGCAAAAAGAAATCTGGAGTAAGAAAGCAATCTTTTGCTTCACCTTCCTGTACAAGCGACAGAATGGCCGTCAATGTGTCTTGATAAGAAAGGTAATGAAAGCCTGGCAGACGAGCGAGACATATCCAAGATTGGGTATATTTCATATCTCTCAACAGGGAAACCTCTCCAACTATCATCTGTTCTGTATGTTGCAAATGCATAATGGATTTGAGTAGATATGTTTGGATCATTTGTGTTCATTAAACGTCTATAAGCATTCATTGGCTTATCTTTTACAAGTCCATATTTTTCACAGAGTTTTCCGGGGGCCCCGGTCTAAAGCGCTGTCCGTTACGGATCACTGCCATCTCACCTCTGTCTGCGTTGGCTCGAGTCTAAGATTCGGCGAATGTGGATATGTGAGAAAGCTTGCCAGTAGCTTCTCGTGGGTCGGTGGTTCTTTCCGGGGATTTCCCGGTTTCTTCCTCCACCATTAATACTGGCCGCCATGTATAGCCTATCGTGTGCTGAAAAATGGCGTTAAGACCCACAACAACAACAACAGAGTTTTCCCCATATTGGTCCACTTGGCTTTATAACAAAATTATTTTCTATTTGATAGGATGCATTCTTACCAAGAAAATTCTTTATTACAGATTCAAAATTTGGGTCAAATACCCAGTCCATTGTTTTAGGTGCAACATATGCATCTATTTTGTTTGATGAATAAAATGTGCCATCAATTCTTTTTGCTGCTTCTTCCTGGGCAGATGACATATTTTCATAGAATTTGTCTAAATCAAATGTGTCCTGTTCATCATACTCTTTCTCATGAATTCTTTTTGATGAGATGATTCCACACTGACTTAATGCTGTTTTCTGCTGTGTGAAGTCTCTCCACAGAATGATATTTTGAATCTCCTTCAGCCAAGCTCTGCACATTGAATCTGTCCAAATCGAGCAGCCAAGCTCTGCACTTTGAATCTGTCCAAATCGAGCAACCATCTAATAAGCACTGAACAAAAGTGTGTCATTTTATTTCGTGGACGTTCATCTCCACCTCCATCAACTGTAACAAGCAACTGAGAGACAAATGAGCCATTATTCAAAACGTGACTTGTATATTGATCTAAAGACATAATGTACAGGAGTTCATTCATGTGTCTAAACGCAGTTGAGGGTTCAAAATAGTGGATTTTAATTAATGAGGCTCCACCTCCCTGTACACGGGTTTTGGTAATGCCAACAGAACCTATGCGAGAAATGACACGTTCTTCTTGCAGCTGCAACACTTTAAGAAGCTGATACGTTGTAATTGATAATTTTTTTTCCGAACTTTTTTCCCAATTATGATCATAATAGTTTATTCGCTTCCAAGATTTTGATGGACGCTGAACAACCTCTACATCTGTATGAACTAAGACCTTATCATCTCTTACTAAAACACAGCCTTTATTACTAAATTCTGTTAAAGATAACTGTAATGCATGCAGAGCATAGTAACTGTTTGCGGAGTATCCACCTTTGTCTCGAGTTGATCTACGAAGTGAAATTTCTGGGTTCACAGCCTTACCTTCATGATGCCTTTTTGCTTGGAATGTTTTGGATCGAAAGTTTTGTGTGTATGTGTAAGCAGCAGACAAAGAAATAGGTATTCCAAAAACTTGTTGTAACAGAGAAACAGCCCGTGGCATGTCCAGCCATGACTTTTTGTTTACAAACAGTGTTTCGCAAATTAGACGTGGATGTGTTTGTAATCCCTGGCCTGCACTATCGAATAATGAGAGCACACAAGTTGCTAACATTGGATATTTTTCTGCCAGCATTGGTCTACCAGAACCTTCTTCATGAACCAATATCTCTTTCTTTCTCCTTTTGCTTTCATAGTTTGTTTCACATGTTTGTTTAGTTTCAGTCCATTTCTTCAAGCTATTAGGCATTTCAGCTTCATTGCGTTTAATGCCATGCTTTTCAAAGACCAGTCCACCTACATTATGTTTATTCAAGTAAGTTCTGCTAGTCAGTTTTGTAAGGATAAGCCTTAAGAGTTTTCTGTCTTTTTCTGTTGTTGCAAAAATTAAGGTTGGAACAATTAAATCATTTAATTTTGATGCAATTTCTGCTTTTACCATCTGATCATGATTAGGCCACCTTAAGTTATCAATCAGTTTACTCCATTCAACACCCTGTAATCTTTTAGTCCAATAAGCCACTGGTCCATATTTACCTGCTGTATACACTAGAATGACAGGCAAGTTGGTAAGCATAAAATCTCGAGCAACAGTGCTCTTGTAGTCTAAAATGGGACCCTTTACTCTTGCTTCATTATATTCATGTTTACTGGTTTCACTATATATAGACCATGCATGTTTCAATTGCACACAAACATCATGTTCAGTGGCATCAGCAACAAGGAGCCCTGAAGCTGTAATCCTAGATGTAAGGTGATTTTTGATGTTGTTCACAGTATCTTTTAGATTGTTCACTGCTTCGTCCCAAGATAAATTACAAGCATTACTGTCATACCACACACTGTTTTTGCTTGCCATATTTCTCCTATCTCTCCTTTCATTTAAGTTTTTAAGTTGTCGCTTTGATTTCAGAATATCTGAGTTAGTATTGCACAAAGAGGGCAAACTTGAAGTTGATATCTTACTTAGCTTTTTGAAATTAGAACAGTTGCTTCCCCCTCATGTGGATCACACCAAACCATTCTACTATATTCACTTAAAAGAAATTTTGCAAATTTGTCATCTCGACAGCAAAGAACTGCTGCACCATATCCTTGATAGACAGCCTCGTGAAATGTAATGTCTCTCTGGTAATGTATGTGTGAGTTAAAAACCATCTGTATTTGGTTTTTAATCAAAACCACAAATGTATGGCTTGGCTTGAGAGTAATAATAATTGCCTTCTTTGACTCTTCAGAAAGGCAACTCTGAAATAGATCATAAAGAATGGATTTGTCAATTCCAGCATTTGCACGCCACCACACTTCCTTTTCTATGTAATATTGACCACTGACATCCAAGATCTTACTGGCTTCCGACAGCAATGATGGTCCCAATTTGTTAGAATGACATATGTGACAAACATTTTGCACACAATTCAAATAAACATTCAGAAAGCCTGGTAAGTCATTTGCATTTAAAGTGAGGCCGCCCTCAAAATATGTTACTGCTGTGCACAGGGATATTGCCATGCATGCACTAGAGCCTTCTTCAATGCTGAAACGGCCACAATTGAACTGAGACATTGCAGACATAAGTACATCTATCACCATGTTTGTGTTGAAATAGAGAGTTTGTGGTTGCTTTGTTTGCACTGCAATGATATCTGCATCAGTTTGTTCTATCATCCACTCACTTCTTGATGTAGGTACTTCAGTGTTTTCTGCTGTCCCCCCACTTCTTGATGTAGTTATTTCAGTACTATCTTCAATAATCCCCACACTTCTCAATGTAAGTACTTCAGTTTTGTCTTCTATCATCCCTTCACTTCTTGATGTAGGTACTTCAGCGTTGTCTTCTACTGTCCCCTCACTTCTTGATGTAGTTACTTCAGTACTATTTTCTATCATCCCCCCACTGCTCAATATAGGTACTTCAGTGTTGTATTCTATGATCCCCTCACTTCTTGTAGGTACTTCAGTGCTGTCATCTATTATCTCCTCACCTTGTGATGTAGGTATTGCCACTTCAGTAACTTCAGTAATCTGATCTTGATTAGTCTCTTTACTGTTTGGCTTTACAAAGCTCATAGATGGTCCTTCAAAGATGATTTCTTGTTCTCCTTTGACTACGTCGCATTCATCAAGTGTGTCATGTTCTTCTTCATCACTGTCCAACTTCAACACATCACGTTTTCTCTTCAAGTCTCTTGCACATCTGAAGACTATACCAGTTTTACTCTTTCTACCTCTTTTTTTGGGGTGTGTGTGTGTGTGTGTGTGTGTGTGTCTATCTCTTATGTATTTATGCAATGCCGTATCCCAGTTCTTGCCAACAGTACCTATTTCTGTCATTAGCAATGTCCTTCGCTGTTTATGAGAGTCTATCAGCTCATTGATATTTCTCTCGCTTTGTGGATCCAAATGTCCCTTCTTAATTCTATCTACTTTCTCCAACTCCTTTTTTTCGATTAAGCCATCTATTTCAGATATTTCTCTTGTTATTCTTTTGTATTTACTGTTATATTTCTCAAATGGATCTTTATCAGCTGAAGATACTTTTATGGTGCTTAAATCCTGTAATGCCTCTCTTCTCCCCCAAAGTCTCCAGTTTGTCAATACGATTCCATCTATGAGCTTTTTCTGCTTGTTTTCTTTCACCAGTTTCAAAGACTCCTCATTCCAAAACTGATAGAATTTCTGTCATACTGGTGGTTGTACCTTTACAAATTCTTCTTCATACACTTTTATTCCATGTACTCAAAGAAGATGATACCTGAAAGACATAACATAAAACAACAACTGACAACATTGTATTTTTTTCATTCATTAACAACAGGCCTGCAAAGGCCTATATTGCTCTAAGGGGTAAATTAAAATGCCTGTTGTGATGGCAAAAAATAAGTTCAGAACCTTTACCTTGTGCTGCATCTATAATAGTTTAAGGAGATCTTCAAAACTGTGCCTTATACAAGACTATATGGAATTTTCTATGCCATGGTGTAAGGCCATATAAACCACAGGGTCATGCAATATGAAAGCTGTAGCTGAAATAGTTTTTGAGAGGAAAAGGTTTAGAATTTGACATGTTTATTATAGGATCAAATGATCATGGTTGGGTATTTATCGATGTGTAAATTTTACCTAATCACTCACAAAGTAAATAAAGTCTGAAGGACTTTATGTAAACTTTGTGAGTGATTAGGTAAAATTTACACATCGATAAATACCCAACCTGGATCATTTAATCCTTATAATCCCAATTTACTTCCTTTCTAACATCAGATCAGCAGATTTAATCAAGAAAACATTCACTTTTATGTACATCAAAGTTTTCTTTCATTAGCCTCTTTACTGCGATAGAATACATAACCCTATCTTCGCTAGCCAAGATTCATCGATACGGGGTAGAATCTCATAGCGGGTCATGACAGTGATATATTGTTATGATCATTATTTTAATATATAAAAAATGGTTGTTGCGGATAAACCAGGATTATTTCTTTTTTTTCTTCGAAAATTTCGCTTGCGTATGGCACGTTTTGTTATAGCAACGTTGTTACTTTCTACGCATTTCGATCTTTCAAATGCAAAATCGTGTCCATTTTTAGTGAGGTCTCTTGGTTGACATATGACCCTGACCTTTAATAACCGCTGCTGTAAGATGTTGTCGAGGTAAAATGCAATAATTTCCAAAGATTGGCTTCTAAAGCCTGCCATATGCCATCTTCGGCAAAAGGGGTGAGTGTTGGAGTGCAGGAAGGTCTGTGCAATTACATTGTTTTAACTTCTCATGGTCAATTGTAATCTGTGGCTTGTCATTTTTTATCAGAAATCACAGGAGTGGGTGGGTGGGAGCTTGTTGTTGTTATTATTAGGGTGTAAGGCATTGATATAGATAAAACTTAACATCAAATGATCTGGAAAAAGGGAACCAAAAGTAGTCCTCAGAATTTATCGATGTGTAAGAATTCCAGATCAGTATCACGTGACCGTTTACATCCAATCAAAACATAGAAAACGCAGTCAGTTCATAAAAATTGGAATTATCATTATATGAAATATCTGACCCACAGAATGGGGGCCATTTATGGTTTCAGATGTTGCGAGTCATGCAAACATAATTCAGTATCATGCCCCAATGCTATATGCAAAACAGTAACACTGCAGCAATAATATTGTCAGAGGAGAAGATTTTCAAAACATGCATTATATAAGCCTATATACAGAATAACTGACTTCCAACCCCCTAGGCAAGGCCATTTTTGCTTGATGAAAATAGAGGTCAGCGTCAGAGATTTAGCAGGGTTCATCCACTCTGAATGCGTAAATGACATTACTATCCAATAATGAAGAAACTTAAATTATCTCATTAACACAAAAAATAACTATTAAAGCTTATCTTTTAAAAGATCAAAGTCATTTATGGGTGTAGGCTTTTCCCAGGCACATGTTCAGCGCTGGTGAATGTCTTTACTAAGTAACAAAACATTAGCAACTGAGTTTTATGAGTAAATAAAAAGTTCCTTAACCAAAATATCAACCCTAAAAAGGTCAACAGTCAAGGTCAGCAGGGCAAGCCCAGATGAATATCAAAATAATACTGTACACAGTTAAAGAAAGATATAAGGTTAACTAAAATCTTAAACCTCTAAGCAAATAAACATCTGATGTTCCTCTGACTGTAATGTCAAGGTCACTGAGAGGGTGGAGCTTCAAGGCAACAGCTCTAAAAGGTTTCTGAGATACAATGTTTTAAAAATATTCTGAGTGTTGACAGCGCTGTTGCTTTTGCTGTAAGAAATTTTATAATACCTGTCAGTCATCTTTTCAATGGTTCCAGCAGCTCCCAAAATACCCTGTACAGTATAATTTGCTGCTGTTACAGTCACAGGTGTTGACTGGTTACTGGTAACTGTAACTGGGGTAGCTGTCATTTCTGGTTTTTGGGATGGCATAAAACCAATTTCAGGTGTGTCCGAAGTTGGCAATACTGAACTGACCGAGTTTCCTTGTTCTACCAGTAAGAGCACATATAAAACTGCATTAATGATCTTACAATATGTTGGCATCTGGTTACATTAAACATGAATAATATCTTCCATGATAAACAACAGGTTTTCCTTCCAGTGTCCAGTGCACATAAACAGTTATGTATACACAACATGAGGGCTTTCAGTTGCTCTTATGATTGGCCCAAATGTTTAGGAGATGAGGCGTGAAAGTAATAATGTATAATCTTATTTCAAGTACACTAAAATGCATCTACAAATCATGATCAAAACCTTTCCTTAAAAAAATTCTCTGTTGTCAGATAACAACATTACTGAATTTACTCATGTTGGATATTGTAAAAGTGCACATTCTTAGGAAAGGCTATGCAAGTTTAGTACACTTTTGGCATGTGTCAACCAACTTTCATTGCAAATTTTTAATTGGTTATGCTGCTATTACTTGTATTACATACTTTATTTGTCTAACGTTCAACAAAAAAAATGGTCATGTGGATACCTTCAATCTGTCCAAAAAGGACCGAAACCTTGCCCTTGGACCAGCCTTTGGAAATATGTCCACAAGGTCACTATGTTCCAGAAGGAACAGTCTTTCACCATCAATTTCCTCATCTAAAATATAAAAGTGCAAAATCTGTACCATGAAAAGAACAGGACCACATCACTACTGAGCAATAATGCATGATGTACTTTCTCCATGCAAAGAATAATAGTGAAAAAGTATTTCTGAAGTGTATGCATTGGCTGGATTAATAAAAAGCCCAGCACACTACTGTAATAATACCATTATATGAATTTTGAATCGTGTGATGTTGACTTTGATGCTAAAAACCTGTAAGTTGAACACACTAGATAATCATTAATGAGAAAAATAAATTCAGAATATCTTTAAAATCCACTTGATACTGCAGCTAGCCAACTACATTTTTAACAAAAATACATGTATCAAAGAAAAGATGATTTCCCTCAGTGACCCCACAACAGTTGTCTAGAGGTCATTTCAACAACCTGGTAATATTAATTTAGGAATTTAGATCATCCAATATCATTTAAACTGGTTCTATTTTCAGTATACATTCTAGAATAAACATCTAAATACATGAAATGTGACAAGTACTGAAAAAGAAAAGAAGCAGTGAACTAGCACTTTCCCCCACCAGCAATGAGTAAGTTAGGATGTTAGCAAAGCATTTATTACAGTGTGACCTTTCTACACTATTTAGAAAAGAGATTCATACTCACTACCAATTACAGGTAATAATAATAATAATAATAATAATAAAGGCTTTATTTAATTAGAGTAAGTTAATTAGTTACAAAACAGAACTAATCTACCTTGAGGGCCTCTGAGATAATGTTCAGATACTGATCACTATCCATCTTGCACATACATGTTCACATACATTAGTAATGTACATAGTGTTATGAACACAGACTAGTTAACTATACATCCACATTGAACATACTCTAACAGATAAGTTACTAGCATTGTTCACTAGTCAAAGTTAAAGTCTTGCATAACACATACTGACATATACTTGCATACAAAAATGTAGCTGTAGGAGGTGTATAGGCCATGTGGTGCAAGTTTTATATTTCATCCATGTGATATACCCATTATGAAAAGCTGACATCCAAGAAGATTATTTGATATCTTTTGGGATAATATTCCAAATAATGGCCACAGACTATTGAAAGCTGTTTATAAAAAATTCTTTCTTGGTTTTGGAATTGGGAAGATTTGGTTGTCATTGATCTAAGGTTTGGGGTGCTGCTTGTTTCTCTTGTTTAAAATTATTTCTCAAGTAAACTGATATAGTGTAAAGCAAATGAACATTTTTACTGGCAGTTCCTATCATGTATCAGAACCAGTGAAAACTTTCATCTTATTAGAAATGGAAGGATGGCTATAAGAAAAAATATTTTTCGTGAAAAATCAGGAAAATTCAAGGGGAAAAAAAAGCAACACAGTGGAATATCATGCCATAATATGTGCATCTTCAGATCATGTACATACTTAAGCAATCTGGAATTTTCCCTCAATCGAGCTGCCATAAGTCTTTGCAGGGGAATTTACAAAGAGTGTGTTAAAAGAGGCTGAAGCTGTAAATATTTGTTTTCAATCTTTTTGAATAAATTATATCATTTAAATTTTAAAACAAGTTATTTAAGTTTCAAAACCAGTGTTCTTATATTAGCTGCTGAACAACATATGATACTCTTTATTACTAGCTGTATATATAATATACAGCTGTCGGAAAATTATTAGCTGTTGGAGGCTTAATTTAATATAATTAAATTAACAGCTACATTTTTTATATAATGTAAATAAGTCAATAATCTTTCCCACTGTTATAAAATTTAAATATCTTGAAACTTCGGGTTGTGAGATTGTTTAGTCATTCAAAGTAATTCAGCTTTAGCCCCTTTATTTTTCAGGCAGGTGTAGCGTCAATATCCAACATGATTTATTTGCTCTCAGCATGTACCAATATATTGTACATGCATGTATGAATTTAAACTTTATGATTATGGCCAAAATTGGAAATGCTACAAGGAGTGCTCGTTTTATCTTTCTAATCAAGCAGTTAATACGTATATAATACAACACAAAGCACCACACAGAACTTAAAGCCAAGCACCATATATGTTTGCTCATTACCTTTAATACCTGGGAACTTCTTTCAATACTGAAAAGACAAAGTACCTTGTTTTTTGTTCTGAGACGTTATTATGTAAAATGTTCAATAAAACATTGAAATAATCTTTGTCTCCATCATGATTTAATTGTTATTAGGTATATGATAAGGTTATTGACTGAGTGTTTAAAAATACTCGCCCCTCTTTCATTTGGTGCAGAATGCCCTCACAAGCTCAGGTATCTTGCACCACATGCACATCGGAACCAATATTTTGCAATGCTCAGTTAATAATCTGTACTTATTGTCCAATGTTTACCACTATTCTCTCATATGATAAATATAACCAGAATAACTGTAATGGGAGAAGTACAACATCCCTTAAAATCTGGTGATATCAACCTCACATTACAAATTGCAGCAATCATGCAATTTTACCTAAGTTAGCTCTGAAATTGCAATTAACCAAACCTTGTATAAAATTTTTAAATGGTTGCTAAACTTTTGTGATTCACAGTATATTAATGATGTGAAAATTATCTGATCCACTGTTATACAATTGAATACATAACTGCATGTCACATAATGATAAAATTTGCATATGCTGAATGAGTGTAGTGTCTTGACATTGACCCTAATAGATACCAGTAATTTTTCACTAACTGCAAAAATAATAATAAACACTTCCACAAAAATGGAAACTAAAAGAGATTCTTTTTTATAGTACTCAGTTAAGATGGTCAGAAATTATGAGTAATACAAATTTGCCCTGAATAGGATAATAAATATCAGGAAAGAATGCATTTTCTGTAGTCTAATTCAACAGTTATTATTCGTAGAAACAGTTCTGACGTCCAAGCAAGTTCTGGTGATTATATCTGGTGGGGTCTGCTCTTAGTCCGATAAATGAGCCCCTCAACATATATTGATGGACGCTCTGATGTCACTTGTTTCATTAAAACGCGCAATTGCTGTATACAAATTTGTCCGGAACACGTCAGTGTATAGTTCAGACACATGCCAGTACATGGTAACAGGCGTATGGAATCGGGTCACAATTAGTACTTCCAGTTCAGTACCCACGAATGTAGTTCTAGTCTATTTTTAGAACATTTTTTCCTCTCTCATTTTGGTGGTGATAGAAGAGTTTTATTGGTGCATTTTTGGTAGGATTTAAAGGTAATTGTTTATTCTTGAGAATATGAGCTTATGGTGTGGTTGTCTGTGTGTATTTCGGCGGCAGTGCACAGTGAGTAATAAGGCCTTGGTGATGATCCGGAAGTGAAATCTGTGTTCCATTGCATGGTGTTTTGTTTATAATTCAGCCTCTCAAAAATAAGCAGGTCAACCCTTGACAAGAACTTCACCGTGAAGTCATCTTTGAAGGTATTTTACATTAATATATGATTTGTATTGATTGTCACACAGTGGAGAGTTCGGTACTGAGAAACAAATGTAGAGAATATATAGTAAAATTAATTGTGTCCTATGGCCTGTCAGGGCAGTATTGACTAAACTTTAAATTGCTATAAAATTTTTATTATTAATGATAGACACATGAAATTTTCACACATTGTGTATATTGACTGTACAAATTAGAAAATATAATTAAAATTTTAAAAAAATTAATTTAAAAAATTTTAATTAATTTATTTTATTAAAAAAATTAAAAATGAATTTTTTGGCCATAAATTCACACAAATGGTATCTGTTGGAGATGACACTTATTATTATTAACAGCAATGTATTCCTACACCATATACAAGTTGCAATGGAGGATTTTTTTGAAAGCCTGTCATGGAAAATCTCTTTAAATTCTGTGCCAGCACACAATAGTGATTGTAGAATATGGACAGGAAATGTAACATCCAATAGATTATATGGCCTATTGTCATATAGGGATCCAGAGACAAACACATGGAAGAAAAAGCATGTCCACAGACTGGCATTAATGGTAAAGTTGAGAAGTCTGAATATTCCAAAGGAGCTTGATGCATTCCATTTGTGCCACAACAGTTTGTGCGTGAATGTCGATCGCCTAATTCTAGAACCTCATTCCATTAACAATAATAGGCAGTGCTGCAAAGGTTATGGGCACTGCATTGGGCATGGTGACTTTCCAGACTGCATGATAAAGTTGAAATTGTAACATGGAATAATCCAGGTATCATGATATGGCATGTATGGCATGTATGGCATGGATAGCATGGATGGATGGATGGATGTGTTGAGTAAGAAGGAGAAAAGAAAGAGTGTGGTCTTTATTTTAGTAGACCATGCTGGCATGACAGTGCTGTCTTAAATACATTCCTTCCTTCCTTCCTTCCTTCCTTCCTTCCTTCCTTCCTTCCTTCCTTCCTTCCTCCCTCTCTCCCTTCCTTCCATTCATTCATTCATTCATTCATTCATTCGTTCATTCAGCTAGTAAGTCATTTCATGTTATTTCATTTTAGAATTTTTTAAGATTTATTTTTTTATTTTTTTATTTCTTTATTTGTGTCTTCATATTCAGAGAAAACTGTTTCGACCTCTCCATAGGTCTCATCAGGTGGTAGTAAGTAACACAATGCTTATAACATGCATTGTGTTACCTACGGATTTCCCCACTACAGTTTTCCCTTCTGTACCATGTGTTCTTCAGGGTGTCTTTGAGCACTGTCATTTTGCACATGGAATTAAGATAATCTTTTCTATCTGCAGTGTCCATTGGCTCCTGCTAAACCTGTGCATAGGAGTGATCGCCCTTGGTGTCTAGCAGTCCTTTGGAGTAGTCAGACTTCCTATTGCCTTGCTGAGTCCTGTACCTCAGATGGGCCTGTATCATATTTCCTCGTCTTGCTAGAATACGTTGCCTGGTTTGTGGACGCTTTTGATACAACTGATGGTAAGTGCAGTCTTTATCCATTGCCTCCAGTGATCTCAGAGTCCTTGTTGAAAGTTTTCCTCCCAAGTGTGTCACTTTTGTTTTCAGTGATGATCCCAGGCTGTTATTGAGTCTGTGTATTGTTGAATGCACTCTTGCCTCAAAGTTTCTGGAATAGTTCACATTTTTAGGTAATGAAACACTGATTGATCTGTTCACAGCCTCACATTTCTGTGTGTTCGTGTTCAGTCGCAGTCTTTCTACAACATCACAGGAGAGTTTCATTTTCAGAACTTCTAGCAGGATATTCTTATCATTTTCTGTCATGTTAAGATGAGTCACTTGATGAGGGCCCAGGTATGCTGATCGCATCCACCAGCTGTTAGTACTTCCTCCCCCACAGACCTTTGAATAAAGCCGGCATTTTGAGCAGTCCCCTGAATAACAGCGCAGAGTGGCATCCAGTACTTGGGGAAGTTGACATTTAATTTTTGTAACATCACCACTATTGTCCTCCATCAGTTGCTTGAAGATCAAACTGCAGCGTGCTTTAATGTCTTGGCTGAAAATTTTCTGTTTGAGCCTTTTTCCTTCTCTTGTTCTTATTCCAGGAAACATGTTTTCACTCAATATTGCAGAATTACAGCGTTTGAACTGTAAACGATCCAAATGGATGGGGTCCGACAGTCTTTCTACTTTCCACATTGGATGCAGAATGTTGTAAGCATGTTGGAAGCCAGCAGCAGCCTGTGCATCTCCATCTGTTGTTGCATGTCTGATGAGAATCTCTTGCAGCACAAACTTTTCCCTATTTCTCTTGCCATTTCAAGCTCTGAATGTGGTGCAGCTGGTGACAGATTTGCTGTGCAGTCAACATGGCCTCCTGGACATTGCACATCAAAACCTTTCCCCTTCAGCCATGCTCCAGTCCAACACAGCTTGTTTTCTACTGTAGTCCCCACAATGTATTGCTTCTCTGTAAGAGTTTCACAGGCAATTCCAACAGCTTGCGATGAACTTTGACCAGGTTTCTTTTCATGTCCAAATGTAATGGCATTGTATCTTGCGTCAAAAGCAACATTTATTTGCTCCGGATGCTGAACACCACGCATGACATTAACCTGTCTGACTAGTTTCAGCTTGTCTATCATGTCCATTTCATTGAGCTCCACAGTTGCTTTACCTACAGTGTTGGAGGCCCTTCGCATAGATGTTCTGCTAGGTGGTGGAATGTCAGTGGCTGCAAGCAAGTATCTAGCCCTGGTGTTGCCCATTGGTGTATCTTGTAGTCCAGCTTGAAACATCATATTTACAGCAGCAGGATTTGGCCCAGGTTTATTTGTTTTTATCTCCTCATACAACTTATACTCTGGTGACTTAAAGCTGCAGTTTTTACACATCATAGTATGCTTCCAAGCAAGTCCCCATTTTCTTTCATTAGCAATTTGGAACTCTGGTCTGTCACATATGTTGACTTGATTACCATGGCGATGAATGATGTCATTCCACATCTCAACATTTTTTTTCATGCAGATGATACGTGTCCCATCGTGCTCATTCAATTCTGTCTCTTTCAGGTCCAGTTTTGCTTTGGATGATGGTCGTAGAATTTTTGCAGACCCAGGTGTGCCATTACAGTCTGGTGCTTGAACTGACTGGAGACCCCCATTTGTCGGCTTTGTCACTGCTATGAGAGAGAACTTGTCTGCATCCATTCTTCTGGTCACTGGAACAGATGCAGCACTGGAACTTGGTAGAGTATCATCAGTCAGATGTCTGACTCCTTTGTTATATGGAATATATCCAGGTTTAAAAAAAGTTGTCTTCCTCTTCTTGTACCCTTTCATGGTTTCCGTTACAATAACTGCATGTAAAATACAAGAAGTATCATCTCTCTCTCACTTATATGCCTAGGAAAATGCATGCTAGCTTGGTTTCAGAGAGCTACACCAACTCTTCAATACTACTGGAAGCCTAACATATGAGGGCTCCTCCCCTTCATGGGTGGAAATGATGTCATGTACTTGGTTAGTACAGCGAATAGCTAGCGTATTAAGATGTTACCTTTGA
>JAECUM010003088.1:27901-30310 GCA_016617855.1 Megalonaias nervosa | reverse complement strand
AAGTTTATATATTGCTGCTTCTTTTACCTACTGGTAATCAAACTACCTTTTTGAGTCTACCTACTTATGTATTTACCTACCATCCAGAGGGCTCAGAGTAGCCGAGTGGTCTAAAGCGCTCACCGTTACGGATCACTGCCATCTCGCCTGTCTGCGTGGGTTCGAGTCTCGGGCTCGGCCAATGTGGGTATGTGAGAAAGCTTGCCGGTAGCTTCTAGTGGGTCGGTGGATCTTTCCGGGGTTTTCCCGGGTTTTTCCTCCACCATTAATACTGGCCGCCATGTATAGCCTGTCTTGTGCTAAAAAATGGCGTTAAACCCTATAACAACAACAACCTACCATCCAATTCGATATGTTTATCTTGCGCGAACTCATTTAAGGAAGCAAGTTTTCAAGGTTTTGCAAAAGAATAAATTTTTCGTCGGTAAGTTCGTAGACGGAGGAAGGGCTGGTACTGTTTTTATACAATAACCATAGTTAGCTTAATCTCTAAATTCGACTTTGTTGTAAGAACGAAATTGGCGAAACTTTGCACTCCACAAAAATGTTAATTCGAATCTATAAATATTGAACATTTTCACATTAAGAGAGAAAAAATGTGTGTATATATGTATGTGGGGTGGGTGGGTGTGTGGGTATGTATGTATCTGTATGTATGTCTGTGTGTGTGTAGGGGTGGGTGGGTGTGGGTGTGTATGTGGGGTGTGTATGTATGTATGTGTGTGTATCTGTGTAATATGTTTGTGTATGTGTTTGTGTATATATGTATGTGTGTCTAGATGTGTGTGTGTGCCTAGATGTGTGTGTGTGTATATATGTATTTGTGTGTGTGTGTGTATGTATTTGTGTGTGTGTGTGTGTGTGTGTGTGTGTGTGTGTGTGTGTGTGTATTTATGTGCGTGTGTAGTATGTACGCTGTATCGATGATATACCAAGGCTCGTTTCCTTTTATTGAAAAATCTCATACATCTCGTGGTTTATTATTGATACAGCGTACATACTGTACATATATTCTACTTTTATCGCATACAAATACATATATTTGCCCTTGGAACGGAGTTAAGATTTACTGCAGGCAGCTGTGTATTGACCGAGTGAATGAACTCGTATCTCCGAGTGTGGCGGCTACAAAATGTAGTTCTGTCTTTGTGGCTATTCAGACACCTTTGCATAATAAGCTGGTTTTCTTTAGTTTCTATTTTTCTTCACATTGATTAAATCAATGTAATACACACATATGATTTAAACATGAAAGATGGTTTTACTGATAAAAGGAGAGCACTACAAACACTTGGTTAGCTACGCCATTCACATGAACGTTTTACCATTCACGTACCGGCGCATGGAAATTAATGTGGAATAGAAACTAAGCGATATGATGAACCAACAAGAGGTAATTAAAATATTTTAATATATTTACAGTTGATCTAAGTCATTATTCTGCTTTAGTAAAAGTACCACGACCATAAACTGTGTCTGTCTCTTTGTCTGTCTGTCTGTCTCTCTCTCTCTCTCTCTCTGGTCGCTTTGACTTTAGAACTCTCCCTCATCCTTCTGTCGGCGTGACTTAACTTTCACCATCATTCGTAAGTCCAGAGACATCGTGGGAAGACACAAACGAAAGTCGTCTACGCTCATTTCATAGATTTTAGCCCGTATCTTGCGAGAGAGAGAGAAAGAGAGATAGATATTTTCATATTTAATTAATAATAATCGATTTTTAGAACATTATAGTATGTTTAAGAAACAACAACAAAGCTTTAAATACATCACAGTATGAGTACCACGTAACCGAGAAATTTATCGCATAATGTCGACATGGTTTGCAACTTTGTATCATTGATAAACACTGTAGATAAATCCCAAAGAAAGTGTACACATATCGTTACGATGAACCATAGTCTTGTAGGTTACTTGGTGTAATTTCTATTTCGAGGTTTTAATCCAGCCCAAATAACTTTTCTCTCACTCCACATTTCTGCGTTGTTCTTTATGCATGAGAGGGGAGGGAGGAACAGAAATTCATTTTGAAAACGGGGATTATTAATACTTTTCATCGCTATTTTCATACGTCACTAACGATTAATATGTGGAAATTGATCATTGATACAGAATCAACTGCAGACGGTCGCGAGAATGTTATATATGCGTATTATTACGCCATGGGCGAATCACAATTTGATATACCAATAGTATTGGTATATCAAATTGCTTTACACCAACACTTTAAATGTCATGTTATTTTTAGTGTGTGTGTGTGTGTGTGTGTGTGTGTGTGTAACTTTCAGAGAATCTAAAAAACGTGTTTATTTTCAGAAACATAGCATGATGCACTTATTGTATCAGACAAAATGACGATACAATAAACGTTATCCGTCACAAAACAACCACTGTCGTTGTATTCCAAAT
>JAECUM010003088.1:5401-22901 GCA_016617855.1 Megalonaias nervosa | reverse complement strand
GCCATGCACGAGGGCACCGGTTACAACAACTGCTGGAACAGTTCTGGTCAACAGTAGACTGGAACTGGCTTGTTTCTGTAATGCATTGATTGAACGCGTAAAGATACCATTTAAATTCTCTCAATTCGTTTTGTTTTTGAAAATAAAATCTTTTAATTTTCAAAAGCGGTAGATTTCAACTATAAAATGGCCTGTGCGATAGACGGCCTTAAATCAGTATTTATTTTCCTACCGCCGGTAGAATTACATGTTAAAACCAAGCGAGCACTAACTATAGGTAACCCAGGCAGTGTGTTCCCGATTCATAGGTTGCATGCTTCGCTTTGAAAACAAAGCTTACAACATTCGATGGAAGTATGGTAAGTAGACGATCTTCGATAGGGTAAGGGTCATATATTGGAATACATACTAATAACTCACTAGCCTTCAACAACACGAAAAGAAAATGCAGCATTTCTAAGCGTGATGGAAGTTTTATCAGGCAAATTATATTTTGTTCGACAAGTCTGGTGGGCACTTTAGTTGGAATACAGGAGGGGTCTGATCTGAAATTACAGGGCCACAGGCATGGGGCCATCGGATTGGGTTTTTTTTGTTTTTTTTAGAAGTGACCGCATTTGTTTATCTGGCTTTGGTACCTCGGTTGATAAATCATTATAACCGAGCTAATTTTTCTCAGGCGAACAGCATAAATCAAAGGCTATAACCAAAATAAATGTTGTAACAAAGGGACATAAATCAAAGGCTATAACCAATTAAACGCTGCAACAAAGGAACCTAATAGCATAGTATTTGAAATGATATTCGTAGGGAATTTGGTTTGGGAATTTAAACTCGTACGTCTTAAGAGTGAACTTATACTTCTCTCTCTCTCTCTCTCTCTCTCTCTCTCTCTCTCATATATATATATATATATATATATATATATATATATATATATATATATATATATATATATATATATATATCGTGCGTGTGTACGTGTATGTATGTTCCGTTCAACCATTTACATATATACTTTATCTGCCGTTCCCGTTATCTGCCCAACCGTCCGTCTGCTCCCCCTCTCCTGCGCCACTTCTTTTATAACATATGAGGCGCATAGCACAAAACATGGTAATATACTAGTTTACCCGGTGACAAATTATACATAGAAGAAAGTTCTTGATTTTGTTCACGCATATGGTAAGGGCACAGTCGTAAACTGTGTATTAATGTTAATCATATGACAATTGTTACAATACTCGACTTGTGAATGGAAGCTGCAAAGAAACAACTGTTAAATCTTGATTGAAAAAGAGTTGAAAAAATGAGACAAATCACGGAGACATTTAAAACATTTGTCAATGCAAGTGCTGCTAAGATACCAAATCATTGCTAGCTGTTTAATTTACACTGCTAAGATGCCCAAACCATTGTAAGATGTTTAATGTATACTAACAAGATATCCAAACCATTGTAAGATGTTTAATGTATACTGACAAGATATCCAAACCATTGTAAGATGTTTAATGTATACTGACAAGATATCCAAACCATTGTAAGATGTTTAATGTATACTACCAAGATATCCAAACCATTGTAAGATGTTTAATTTACACTGGTAAGATACCCAAACCATTATCAGGTACTTACTTTACACTGCTAAGGTGCCCAAATCATTGTCAGAATTTAATCGACACTGTTACTTTATCCAAATCATTGTAAGATTTTTAATTTACACTGGGACATCATCGATTGGCAAGTTTCCTCTAAGAATTTAGACAGTGTATATTGATCTGAAAGATTATTGTACACTTATACTTCACTAGAGTCTTATCGTTTAAGCTACGCTTTGCTTATATTTGCTACATTAATGCCCGTTTCATAACTTTTAAACTTGTTAGTATCAAAATGTCAGCTGAATACGAGAGCAATTAGAAATACCGAATTGATATTTAATGAATATAGTTTTCTTCTTGCTTTGATGGTGATTCCTACATATTTAACCAGTTGTTACAATAGTTGTTACTACAGGAGCAGATGCTTACTACGCCACAAAGGCTTACAACGAAAATAGACTATACATTACTGTTTTACATGACTAGACATTACTGTTTAACATGTTCTCAGCGAAGAATTTTTATCCATCGTGAATGATTCGACTTTGTTGTGTTCTTGAATCTCTTATCGCAATGTCATTTATCATTTTGTATACTTTTTCGGTGACTACCACACACCAGATGCCGGATCAGTGAAATATTATGTTATTCAGGCTTATACAACCAAAAGATAGAGATGGTATGATGAGGTCATCACCCTGCGACATTTTGCCTTTGACAGTAATGTTTAATTGCTGGAACATTGCATGTTTTAAAAGTTTCTTCAGATTTCATGATATCTTTTAGTGCAGATAAAGTACTCTTCGTGTTAATGCCTACATTATGTGGTTTGGTTTAAGGCCTGTGTCTTGTGGTTTTAAGCCATGTATCGTGTGATTTTACTTCATATACAACGTGGCTTTAACGTCTATATCCCATGGTTTTCATCATTGTGGTATATTTGCTTGTAATATTCACTATAGTGCCATTTTCTTCAGTCCATTTTTTTATTGTATCTTTCACTCTACCCTAAGTGATCATATTTTTAATTTTATGGGCATTTCGTTTTCTTTTCATTATATATATATATATATATATATATATATATATATATATATATATATATATATATATATATTCTTGTTCAGAGTTTGCAATACCAACAACTAAACTCGTTTATATTTGTACCTGCTTCACATTTTGAACATGACTTTGCTTTTATTCTTCTTATTTACACTATTCAATTTCAAGTTAATTTGCATTACACAAAGTAATATCGTAAGTAAGTTTACAAAGTAAAATACTTTAGCTTTTGAAATTTTATCTATTTAACTTTTCAAACTCCCGAAAAAGAAAAGGTTAGGAAAGGAATTTTAAATGTTCCTTCCCAAATTCCCAAAGAACCACGTAGAGTTTAAGATAACCAAAAGAATCGTGAAAAACATTCACAAGTCTTTAAAAGAAAATGTTGAACGTTTAGGGAATGAACGAGGAAATTCAAAAACATTGCAAGATGCTGCAAGCATGCTACCTTAAATAAATAAATAAATAAATAAATAAATAAATAAATAAATACCAATTGGAACATAATGATTAATAATTTGACGGAGCTGCTGCTGTAGTGTTTTGTTTACTTGGTCTAAAATGAAAGCGATTTTACTTCCGAGTGTCTATAAAATCTAACTGAAAAGGATTTTTGAAATTACCAAACAATATTTCCCCTACAGCAGGTCAGGTGTCCCAGTGAAAGAACAGACTCCACCGTTAACAATGTACAGTCAACTGAATTACGTCAACAATTGTAAGCCAGTGCTTAAACGTTTCAGGTACGAAATAATGTTGCTTGTACTGGCAGAAAAATGTTCAGTGACTATTAAACTGTTAAACATGTCAACCGTAAATCTATTATATAGCTTACTTGTTGAAAGTGCTAAAAGGTCTGCCACCAAAAACCAATAGACTGTACATGCCAAAATGTCAACCACAAACGTATAATTAAACTTACATTGTTAAATGCCGTAACTATTCTTTGCTAGTAAGTATAATTTAGTTTATCTGCCAACAAACCAACTGAAACAAAAAAATTATCAGCACAGTTTACTATACATCATTAAAATCTCCTCTTATTGTTTCCTGTGTCATGATATTTAAGATGTTATTGGAGCTTATATTTGGTCTGACACTAAATATGGATACTGAAGAAATTTTAAAGCTAATTATCATTACAAACATTTTGAAAAGAGTGGAAATTATATCATCCATCCCGTCAGTACTTAAGCCTTTCTTTTTATCTTCTTCGATAAGGCTGACGATACAGGCTTGAGACTTTCGGATATGTTTGGGGTCTGTAGACGTAAACAAGAATTTAAAAATTTCGATATCACCCACCCCCACCCCCTGAGTGGTGTTAGGGTGAGAGAATTATTTTTCTTATTCTTCCAATTCATAACTTGGACATTGTTGAGATTCCCTCCCTATGACCACATATGTGTTTGAAGGGCATAAGGACACGACATAAGACTTGTATCCTATACAGACCATCGGTAATACCTTTAACGAATGTGACTTACCCTCGATGGTAACACGGAAACTATTGAGATTCCCATCATGTAACTATATATACATTTGAAGGACATAAAAAAATCAGACATATATCCAATAAAGAACCTGCATCATGTCTCTCGGAACGGGTACTTGTCTCTGGAACACAGTTGTAGAGATCCACACTGAACGTGAAGAGACAAATGCACATTTACAACGTTGAAACAATGTTCCCCTCGATCATGCTCTACCACAAGTGGCATAACTTGGACGTGCGGGGATATGCAATGGCGTACCATTGATTGTATTAAACGTTCAATTTCCTTTAGCAAATTTACAATTTAAAACATTTCTGATCAATAAATGAGCGCTTGTATGGCACAGGATAGTTACATTTTTGTTTTTAGAAAGCAAGCCTAAGGAAAATGTTGAAGTCCTAAACATATCAGCAGAATCAAACACAAATTGCCCAATACGGTAGCTGCATTTAAAGAACACGAAAACTGACTTTAAACGGTTTCAGCTGGATAGAACATGGTAAGTGTTTCTGAAAAAAAACCAAGGGTTTCTGCGATACTGTTTTATTAAACAGGTTATTCATGGAAAACAATTAAAGAAGCAGACGCTCTGGTGAACAGGATGCTAGGCTGTATGGTAATTGTGCCATATTAATGTTATTGAGGAAACTGTTAAACGTTTTATTTTTCACACACCCTTCCACTATATTCGATTGTGTAGCTTCTATTTCTATCAGAATCTCTGGTTTATTTTCAAGATCATCTTCTTTTCTTGCCCTGAAAAGCTTTACTTTTCCCTAATATCTAAGTGTGTAGCAGATTAATTAAACAGTTTACTAAAATGATATTAAAAAGCATTTTAAACAAATGTATAACTCCTAATGATTGCATTTTTTTAATACTCGTTAAAATCTTTTGGCAGTTTATATTCGGAATGTAATGTTAGAAGTATATACATTAGCCCAATATTCAAATGCATACCTTTTTAGTTTGAGAAGTATGTACAATTGCTCAATATCTAAAATGCGTGGACATTTGGTTTTAGAAGTATGTACATTATCCTAATATCTAAAACGCGTAACCATTTTGTATTGTTCTAAACTAAACAAAAGCTGGTTATTGACAATTTAAGTCTTTCCTTTGATCTTTGAAATTTCATTAAATCTCTCAGCATCAACTAGTTCTCTATATGAATTTAAAAAATAGAATGCTCTTTTCTAATTTATTAGAGTTCCTTCTGACCTGATAATTCTATACTACTTAGCTTTTAAATTTGCGAATGTTGCTGCACGTCTTCAGCCTGACAATCTATTAAATCTACAATATAGCTACCGATTTCATTATCAATATCTAGGAATGGTAATAGGCACATATATTTTTTTTGTGTCAACCAAGGTGGGCAATTAAATCAAACTGTTTTACTGTTACCTTAAATAAATTCAGGAGCATATTTATTTTCTCTTTATCCAACATAGAATGTTCTACTTAAATTATATATTTCTCCATTTCTGTCTTTTAATATATCCGAGCGTTTGTAATATCGAAAATTAAAAAATAGAATTTTCCCTTCCATTTGCGTCAACATTGCTGGCAAGTTTTATCATTAAATTAGAACGTTCTACATCCGCAAGTTCTATTTTATATGGTGATATTCTATAATTTTGTCAATTGTTAAACGACCTCCCAACTCTATATTTTACTATTCTGATTAAGTAAGTCTTCTCCTAATTTATGCATTGTAGTTTTTATCTTCAATCCAATCTCTGCACATTAAATTCCAACAAAAATGCTCCAACAAAGGAATGTGTAGTTTCAGGATGTTTTTCTTGTACCAAGACAGTATTATTATTATTTAAAATGCATTGCTCATTCATAAATATATTTCAAATACTATCATATTGTCATAAAATAGTTCTGTAATTAAAAAAGGTTTGCATCTTTACTACAGTCTTCTTCTCTTGTATCTGTATACATTTTATACAAAAACTGGTGGAGGTATGCATTTGCACAATTTTATACGGGTTGTAAAAATAATTGTGAAGTCCTCCATTTATTACTAATGTTTGTTAAATATGTTTGCTAGGAAGTTAATTTTGTTGGTTTTCTGCACTTTTGGTTTCTAAAATATGTAGTAATTTGTTTAAATTGAATTAAATAAAGTGTGAAAAGAAACCGGTATTTAAAGGGTACAAGTTAAAAAGTGGCTAGTTAATGACAGGATACGGGTAGAAAACAATTTTGTAAAAGATGTTCATATATATGTACTAAAAGTTATGAATTTGGTAAAAAATACTTTTTCAATGTGATTTTATTAAAATCTTTATAAAAATGGGTTTATGCTCTTGGAATTATTTTTCAAATTAATCGTAATTTTTAAAGGATCATTGAAGCAACTACTCAATGGTACAATCAATAGATCGAACATTAACTTTTAATTATGGAAACAAAAAGGTGATAAAATCCCACAGTATGCCAGCAATGTTTATTTTCGTGTTAAGTAAATATAATATATAGTATGATAACAGTAGTGTCTCTTACTAGGACCTATCTATCTATTTTATCTATAAATATTTAAACAACCATAGATGAGAAAGGTTTATTGTCAGTCTGGACAAAGTCCAACAAATGGTTAAGCAATTTACAGTGACTTCGTCCTCAGCAATAACAGTTGAATAAGTGCACGTGATCTCCTTAACTTAAACATGCATCTACTAGTCGACTTGTATAAAGACGTACTATTAAATAGATACAATATTCATTTAATAATCATAATTTGAAATATATTGTCATGGAGAGAACACGTTGACGAAACAAACTGACAATTGATCCAAAGTTTCACTAAAAGAGCTAACAAAACCTCAGAACTACAGAACAAATATTCTAAATAACTGGAATCTCTAAGGTTTTCGTTATGATTTCATTTAAATTTTGTTTATTCCTGGGACTTAATTCTTTTCAAAATAAAGAACTATTAAAGTATCGAAGACGATCGTTATTTTCTCACTTGTTTTATATTCTTTCGGGTGTAGTGAACTTAAAATACTGTGAATATATATTTTAACAAATTTGCACCTGTTTATGTCACTATTGTGTACAGCCACGTGACGGGAGCATCGTTTGTATTACATCACTGCTTTCATGTATTGTAACGTAAGTCGAAAGCATGTCATTATTTTAACTTGTGTAAAACTCTTCATTTTAATTCTTTAAACCGATGTAGTCTACAATCAAAGCTGGATCAAAGTTGTAGAAAAATGTTGAAGAACTTCCTATTTTACGTTGCCACAAAAGTCGCAATACGACAGCTGATTTTCCTAATGTAAATCTTTAGAGTTTATTTTACCTATATGGCATGTTATTTCTAAACATCAAACTTCATCTTTATTTTTGGACTTTACCCTTGGAATATATATATATATATATATATATATATATATATATATATATATATATATATATATATATATATATATATATATATATATATATATATATATATATATGTATATATATATATATATATACACACACACACACACACACATACATATATACATAGTTACATCCCATAGGCTTAAACTTATGTAGCAAGGTAAAACCCAACAAACATTCAATTTACCGAAATATGAATTTATTTCCCCAAAATATAAAATCAAAGTGAAAGAATTATAAATAACTTACAGTCTTGTATAAATTCATATAATATTATCCTGTACTATCAATTTCACAGTATTCCGGAAACGATCCTAAGGTTCTGAAGTGCTTATGTTCTAGCATCTATGAAGAAGCACTGTTATGATATCCAAGTTTTACTTCAAGGTAAACTAGTGAACGTTGAATGTCACTAAAGTTCTTGAATGTTAAATATCAAATTCCTTGAATAATTTCACCATAATTTAGCAAAATACCATTTCAAATAATGGTTTGTCCTCAATGCAATTTCAGCGAACAACTTGCTTTCAGTCACTATCACAAGACAGTATAACTGAAGAATGATAATGCGGAGCTATAATTTTCTTATATACTCACAGAATGCGTATCAAACAAATATACCTGAACCACTAGAAAAGATTTCCGAACATTTAGACCATTATATTGTGATATATAGCAACCGTCATGATCTGACTTTAAATTATTGAACCAATCAGCAACCAGGGGTGCATATCTCTACAGGACAAATGTAATCCTAGGATTACGTGATGTTGACGTGACCTCCATTAACTAATTCGTTAGCCTGCTTTGACCGAAATAGTTGTTTACATATACTTAGCAATCGACCTTGATTTGTGAATGGAAATTTCACAATGTATTGCACATGTGCACGTGACCTCACCTTTAAAGTGCGTTCAGTAGTGGTAGAAATACCTATCAAAATAATATTGTCATTAACCAGTACATTGTTATATGTCGCGGCCTTATCTCCATCATTATTATGGAATGTTCGACAACAATAAAGACTTGTACGAAGGTTGTTTTGAGTACCCATCTAGCGTTAATAATCTGTCGTACTCATAGTGCTGGCAAACATTTGGCCGGGTTCCTTTGTCTGCTTGAGAAATATAGGACCATTGAAGTCTTTGAGGGTAATATTTGCGATAAATGCACTCAGGCAAGTAATCGAAAATCGGCCCAGAACAATGGAAAATGCCACCTAATATGGATTCAGACATTTGGATCTCAATATTCGTGAGAACATTCCAACATAATGTCACTCCATTCAAGATTGTGCCAGACAGCTTGACAATAAAATTAAGTTGCATTGCCTTCGTTCCATTTTAAATCAGATTTATGTATATCTATACTTTTTTTAACTCCTGGTACACGATTTTGTCTAATTTTCGTAATTTTTTATTTATGGCTGTAAACTGTGGTGATTATTTATAGCTGGATTTCGTATGTGAATCTGGTCTATTCTAAGATATCAAAGAAAGCAAAATTGCATAGGATCTATTATTAGATGCTTACTTATGTCTTGACAGTTACTAATAATACAATTATTAGCAAATCTGTTTACGAGATTCGGCCTTTTTTCCCATTGAACAGGTGGGTCAGGTGGTATCTTAGAAAAAAATGAAGTTAATCCTTATTGCGTGAGTTAGGATACATGAATAGGTATTTTGAAATATTAAATTGAGTAGTACGATCTGTCACGTGGGGTATATGGCGACATATTGTCATGACTGACGCTTTGAAGGTGTATATAATGAGAGAACTGAGCAATCAAATTTCATTCCTATGTTTTGGAGTCATCTTTATTTCTTGTGTTCCTGTTGTAACATCAAGTCTGCAGACTTTGCACTTAGACATTATTTGAGAACAAAAATTATTTGTTTGTACTGTTCAGTGGAAATAGAAAGTGCTCATTGGAATACAATATTATTTTGTAACTACTGACAATTATTCAATGGAGTTCTGGACAACGACATTTTGACAACGTCACAATTCATGGTGGACCAGTACATTTCTGGTTCTGAAGTTTATAAGGAACTTTTCATTCTTTTGGACTTTAATATAATAAAATCTTTCAGGATTATTTTGGATTCACTTCATAATACTCTAAGTTCATCTCATATTTTCATTTATAACTTTGACAGTTACATTATTTATTAAGCTCTACATAACGTGTTGGTTTTGCTTGTCTCTGTTACTTACTTTATGACCATAGAGTCGTAACATCAGGAATTAACCAGTATTCTTTTCAGCACCTTATGAAATGCCGAGAACCTTGTTACATTTGGCAGAAATTTAAGTGCACCATGGGAAATCATGCATTCTGAACCATAATTTATCCTTACTCGCCTCCCTTTTCTCAAGACTAAGTTATCAATATCTGTTCCAAATTTTCAGTTACGACAATATACATGCATAAGCAATTCGTCCAATCTTCGGTTAACCTTACATTTCTAATATTAATTTCCAGTCTTGGTAATAAATCGAGTAGATGTCGTTCATGCTACCAAGCACGTGGTACAAGCTGAGTTGAATATTATTATATCATTACAAAGCTGATAAAGGACACTCGCAGCGTAAGAAAAAAAAACAAAGTAGGAGATATTGACGGATTTGGGTCTATACGTAATCAACTGGAGAAAAATTAAACAGCACTGAACTTTGTAGAAAAAAATCAATTTAGTCCCAACCTGGATTTTAATATGTGAATTTGTTGCAGACAAAAGTATTATCAAGTTTAAGTTTCATCAAAAATGATGAAAGTGAAATAAACTGCACTCAGAATCGTCAAAAAGCTGAATACAATATTCCTCAATGCATCATGGTACTTTAGCTCGTTTTCGGACCAATTTATATCTACCATGTACTTTGTTCGCTGTTTGTCATTGGCTGCTATGAGGAATGAATCATGATGCAGATAATTAAACTATTAACGATTGACTCGGGTTCTGCAACCTTACTTCTATTTTGGGTTACATTAGTTTATACATATATGTCTTTAATACTCAATACAGAAGTCAGTAATAAATCAATATTGTTCATCTACAGAACAGATTTAGGAAACATGTCGTGAATGAATGAAAATTGTCATGCACATTGATATTCCTTACTGTTAAATTTGTGATTATACTAACACTGATTTGCTGTTGTGACTACTTTACAACGAGTGCGAGTTTTAACTCTCAAGGAGTAAAAGTTTTTAGCAATCTGCTAGAGCCCTTCAAATATGATAGCGAGGTCATGTTTGACAAGCTATTACTGAATATGAAAAAAAAAAAAAAAAGTTTAAGATTGCACCCAGGTTGAATGTTTGTGAATACGAGCTAATTTGATATAGCTTTCATTCACAATTTCAACTGTTGATTTATTCCGTTTTGATTGTGTTGTTATAATATTACATGCAACTGTCATGTCCAAATACGGAGTATGATATGAAGTTGTTTACATGCATATTCATTTGCATCTGGCAATATTGTGTCTTCTCGTGTATTGCCCTCCATATGAATGTGAGCTACAATGAACAATACATAAATATGAAAAAATCAATGAAAGATTTTTCCCCTCAAATGTGTCACCATTTGTGTCTGCCGTATCGTTCCTGTCTATTCGTCAGTGAATGCCACACTGCTTGTCCGTCTTTATGTTTCCATTGTTATTTCTATCTTTCATTCTCTCCGTTTAAACCTACAGGCATTATGGGAAATTTATCAGACAGTAATATACAGGAGATTAATGACTTGTTTTCCTCATCAAATGAAACTAACGCTTTTATATCCCCGTTATTGTGCATAAGATTGTCACTTAACTTGACGTCTGAACGAATTCTTCACAGTCCGCGAGAGATAATAGTTTTATTGGTCATGCGAGTGACAGAGATATATCCATCCCATACAGCTATTTGGCTTGCTGAATATTGTGAAATTGTTCTTCATTTGAGCAAACGCAATCGTCCTTAAAACAATAATGGCGACTGGCTGCGCTATTGTCGTCACCTCGCACTCCTTAAATAAATGCAGTAGACAGTCATATATGTTAGGGATGCTATTTTTGATGTTTTTAAGCATAAAATAAGAAGACTGCAAAAATCACCAAGACCTCCTCGCATATCAGAGATGCAATACTAAAACTGACGTTAAGGGGCTCAAACACAATATTCAGTTAAGTCGTATCCTATAAGTTGCAATTTTCAAAAAGTCTCGATCCTTCGATAAGATGAACATATTAATTATTTTGTCTTTAAATTGCTGACTTTTAAACTGACTTATTCGTTGCAAATAGCTGTTCATACAGACCCAGCAAAGGTTTTTAAGTGAAGATAAATTCGTTCAATGCGAAAACTGGTTATGGACCTGAGTTATCAACGTTATTTGTATGTAGTGATCCTTGTTAATGATCCGTAATTATCTTTCTTAGTGCTGGCCGTTACAGATAGGGAAAATACTAATTGATGTGCAAATCTGATTATATTTGCAACATTGACAGCTACAATCCCCTTAATCTTATTCTGTTTATCTGTTGGTACATTCTTGCAATGCAGAAATAAGAAAGTTTTGCGTATTACGTTTTCTTTGTTCGGTTTAATTAACGAACAGATATCCAGTCCGTAGATTCCAAATGACCTAAACATTACTCGTAAGGATTATATTTCTATTATCATTATATTATTGTCAAAGGGCGATTTGGATTTAATAGAAAGGTCACCACATTTGAGTTGCATTTTGTATATTACTTGGAACTAAACTTCATGGCCATAAAATGAAATGATACGGTAAAATGCGGATAATAGGTACATACGTGAGATCAAGTGTATGAATCTATTTCACAAATACTTTTACAAAAGTTTGAAAATATTCTATGATAAACCCATTAAGCTTTTAACCATTATACACTGTAACTGTACATTTATTCGATGTCTTGTGATAATCAAAACGTACCATTTTCAAATTGGAATCACTATCAATCATATCTAAAACAGGATCATAACCGAGTTCTACGATTAGCATTATGCAAGTAGTTTTTTTCTCCAGGTTGAAGACTGTATCTCCATATATGGAAGTTGGTGCCATTCCTCCACGAAATGTCAATTGCGTTGAGTAGATACTCATGAAGCCTGTTAGCCGTAAACCACAAGTCTCCATTCTCATCTATGCAGAACGTGTCCACGAAGACCATCTTTGTGTCATTTCTTGCTACTTGACGTACACTTTGCAGTGTAGCGTACCCGAAACCACCAGCGGAGATCGCGTCTAATCTAGCATCCCACTGAAACACAGCATTTGCTGTTAAGGAAGCAAAGTACATCTTGTCTTTAGAACTGTACGCTAAACCAGCTGTTTGCGACTTACGCCGTCCAATGTTTCGTAACGACGCATCGATATCTTGAGCGTTACTGCTTTTGTTACGCAACAACGACGTCGGCACTTGATATGTATTAAAACCTGCAACCGACGTGAAGTAAACATACTGAAAATTACTTGCCATGGCAATACCATTTATGTTAGAGCTGATTTTAGTTGTCAGGCCATTGATGGTTAGACTTCTACCCTCCTCCTCAGCGAGCATACTTGCATGAGAAATGAAATATGATTCCCTGTTGACGTAATCGAACACTATTAGTTTGCTATCATATGTATCAGTCATGTAAGCATATGCAACGCTTCCGTTAACGTAATCTAGAACGATGTCATTGAGAAAATTTGAACTTCCAGAAACAACGTTGTTTGGGAAAACGTACCTATCAACTTCCTGTTCAGTTTGTAGGTCATAGATAACTAGTTTTGCCGGACAAAGGTTTCTGGGATTTTCGGTAAAGATGTCCAAACGTCCTGTATCAATCACCCACATGTAATTCGTATTTGGGTCGATTTCCATACTTTGGATGTATTGCAGAGCAGAACATTCTCCTACTATGTTGGCCTCCCAACTTGGGAAAGGTGTCAAATGAGGGGCCGACTGACCTCGACCATATAAGGACACCAGGCGATTCAAGCTCGCTGGCACTCCGGGTCGCCATCGTGGAACGGTAACAAATATTTTTCGTCTCCAAACTTTGATGCCGGATATTATGTTATTAATAGCAATGTAAGAGTTATTATTTATAAAATCCTGTCTTATTGTTTTCTCTGGCCAGTCATAGTCTAGTTTGGTCATCTGGTATTCTAGTTCTGCTCTTGGTCCGTAGCCCAGTGTTTTGTCGATTTGCGGGTTGCTGTATTGTAACAGGTCCAAAATGAAAAACACAAACACGATATGCGTCATTTTTACCACTTAACACCGTCTCTATCCTTCTCTCCCAAAATATATAGTAGCTTTTGGACGTGTTTATGACCTTAATATGACTTAGGGCGCTAGTAGTTAGCAAATGAGTATACCTGGGTCATATGCATTTCTTACTGTTTAGAAATCCTTACGACAAATTTAAAAATCAAAATTTCAATTTACTAAACCAGTCACCTGTTTGTATCACATTATGTCTAAGGAATACATCAGTTGTTCTGGACCAATAAGCTTTGACAATTTTATAAAGTACTAGACCACGCACGGAATAAAACACAACGCTAATTTGAATTTTCACATAGTGTTAGTCTGAAAACAAATGGCTGATGTATAAACTTTATTTCGACAAGTTCAATAACAAACACGGAGATGGGATAAGACCGACCATCACGAATCCACATTCATTGTGCTTCTAATAACAAATATACATTCACTGTGCATCTAATCACAAATTCACATTCACTGTGCATCTAATCACAAAAACACATTCACTGTGCATCTAATTACAAATATACATTCATTGTGCATCTAAGCATGAATACACACTCACTGTGCATCTAATCATGCATACACATTCACTGTGCATCTAATCACAAATACATTCACTGTGCGTCTAATCACGAATACACATTTACCGTGCATCTAAACATGAATATACATTCACTGTGCATCTAATCACGAATATACATTCACTGTTCATCTAATCATGAATACACATTCACTGTGCATCATGTCATGAATACATTCACTATGCATCTAATCCCAAATACACATTCACTGTGCATCTAATCATGAATACACATTCACTATGCATCTAATCATGAATACACATTCACTATGTACCTAATCCCAAATACACATTCACTGTGCATCTAATCACAAATACACATTCACTGTGCATCTAATCACAAAGACACATTTCACTGTACATCTAATCACGAATACACATTCATTGTGCATCTAATCACAAACACACATTCACTGTGCATCTAATCATGAATACACATTCACTGTGCATCTAATCATGAATATACATTCACTGTGCATCTAATCACAAACACGCATTCACTGTACATCTAATCACAAACACACATTCACTATGCATCTAATCATGAATACACATTCACTGTGCATATAATCATGAATACACATTCACTGTGCATCTAATCATGAATATACATTCACTGTGCATCTAATCACAAATACACACTCACTGTGCATCTAATCATGAATACATATTCACTGTGCATATAATCATGAATACACATTCACTGTGCATCTAATCATGAATATACATTCACTGTGCATCTAATCACAAATACACACTCACTGTGCATCTAATCATGAATACACATTCACTTTGTTTCTGATCACGAATACACATTCATTTTGTGTCTCATCACGAATATTCATTCACTTTGTATCTAATCACGAATACACATTCACTTTGTACCTAATAACGAATACACATTCATTGTGCATCTAATCACGAATACACATTAAATGTACATCTAATCACAAATACGCAATGTGCATCTAATCACGAATGCACATTTCAGTGTGCATCTAATCGCGAATACACATTTTATGTGCATCTAATCACGAATACATATTCAATGTGCATCTATTTTGAAACAGGAAACTTTTATAGTCTCTAGAGGGTGCTATGAAATCATATGACATTCCATACATAATTTGAAGACATTTCATGGACTTTTCCATGATGTTTGGAAAGGACCTACATTTAATTTCTTTTTTAAATAGCTTTTAAAATGTATTTTAATGTAATAATCTTTTTTTGTGCAGGAAAAATAAACTTGCAAAGGAAATAAAAATGTATAATAAGAAAGAATATGAAGTCTGAATCTACTAAATTGGCATATTTGATCACAAGGAAATGGTTCCATTTAATAGGATCATGCAATTTCGAGATGTATAGAGTCAAAGGTCAGCGTACTATACACATAACAATAAGCGTTTTGTTCTTTCGTTTTGTATGTTTGTATGTCTGTGAGTTTGTGACAACGTAAACATATTACCCTATGGAACACTTGGTAGTCAAATGGATACTCAAGTTTCATTAAAAGTTGGCTTATTTTATTCTCTTTTAATATATCTACAATTGTTTTCCTTTATTTCATCTTGAATAGCATGGTTTTTCTTCAAACATAATTTCCACTGCGTTTTGTCCTTTGAACAAAAGTAAAATTGTATTTTCTCTTAACTACTTTATTTCAGAGGTGCACTTTTGAATGATCATCCAGACAAGCAGTTTAACTTGTCTACCGTTAAATGCCCATTAGACGGGCTTTCTTAAATCGTTAATATTGCCACAGTAATCTATCATAATCCAATTAACTTGCTATACATTAACCAGTAGCTCTAGCCACTTATCCAATTATCCACTGGGTCTAACGCTATCACCTTTCCATCTTTAAGTATTGAATCGTTTGTTGAACCGAAAGCTGGACAGATTATAACTCTGTAACCAAAACAGTCTACTGTATTCAATCTCTTTCAGATTTAGTGCAATAGACAGTCTTTCTATAAGTAGTCAATCCAGAGTTTATCATATTGTTGGTTGTTTCACATAAATTTACTGATGCAGAAAATATAATTGTTTTAATTGTTTTCATGTTGTAAATTGCTTGTCCATCATCAAACTGTCTCTTTCGGGTTTTCTTTCTTGAAGGGTTAAAAACATAGTGCGTGTGATATTCCTATTTGTTCGTTTCCAATCTCAAGAACACTTGGAGAAAAAACATCTATCCATGTCAATATATCAATATCAATATATATATATATATATATATATATATATATATATATATATATATATATATATATATCACATACATTAAAAAATAACATGCATTTAAAGTGTTGGTATAAAGCAATTTGATATACCAATACTATTGGTATATCAAATTGTGATCCGCCCATGGCGCAATAATACGCATATATAAACGTTCTCGCGAGCGTCCGCAGTTGATTCTAGATCAATGATCAATTTCCACAAATTAGTCACTAGTGACGTATGAAAAATAAGGATGAAAAGTATTAATAATCCCCGTTTTCTAAATTAATTTAATATGGTACACATTTTCATCACAATCCTTTCTGCTTTCTGTTCTCCCCTCCCTTCTCAAGCATAACGTACAAACTGCGCAGAAATGTGGAATGAGAGAGAAAAGGAATTTGGGCTGGATTAAAACCTTGAAATAGAAATTACACCAAGTAACCTACAAGAATATGGTTCCTCTTAACGATACGTGTGCACTTTCCTTGGGATTTATTTACAGTGTTTATCAATGATACAATGTTGCAAACCAGTAAATTCCTCGGTTACGTGGTACACATACTGTGATATATTTAATGTTATGTTTTTTTTTGTTTGTTTGTTTTTTCTTAAACATACCATAATGTTCTAAAAAATCGATTATTATTATTTAAATATGAAAATGTCCAAAGGCCTCTCTCTCTCTCTCTCTCTCTCTCTCTCTCTACCATCGTAGCAGGATACGGGCTAAAATCTATGAAATGGCGAACGTAGAGGATTTTCGTTTGTCATCCCACGATATCTGTGAACTTATGAATGATGGTAAAAGTTAAGTCAAACCGACCAAAGGATGAGAG
>JAECUM010003086.1:0-28681 GCA_016617855.1 Megalonaias nervosa | reverse complement strand
AACACGGTAGTTGGGAGCCATAGAACCCGACTGTGTTATAGGCCGAACTGTGTTATAAGCAACCAGGTCAGTTAGCAGAAGAAAATGATGCATGTACCTGAAAAAATGTGCGGGGGGAGGAGGGGGGAGGTAATAAATGCAGGCGCAAAAATACGTGCTTCATTGGCACAGTTTTCATCTTAAATCGATGCATATTAAATGAGAAATACACCTGTAGTGAAAACAGAGAAGGCATATATAATATTTTACTTTATTCAGAGAACCACGCATTGGTACATATACGTGTATACTGTTTATATATACATGTCTAATGCATAGCAATGAATAAAGTATCAACACCGTGTACTCACCCGCGAATCACGTCACATACATTGAATCCACAATACAAGTAATTCCATCGAAAATATGCACACACACAGATTTAAAATATTCAATAATTTTGTCACAGGTCATATAGGTCTGAATTCAATGGAAAAAAAATAGCACAATTATGTAACGAATGATGAAGCACATTTACTTTTTAAGTACGTCCGAAGTTGGTAAAAGTTTACATTTTAAGTGCCGTCGGTAGAGTTCGTAAGCATAAACATTTTTTCCTGTAAAAAAGAAACTTTCACGGCACAGGAAAAATGTTCCAGTCATGTTGGAAAATGAAACAATCCATCAGATTCCATTGCTTTTTATTTAAGTTCGGTAATGGCTTCCTTTGAAGAAAGGTTCTTTGTTTTTATTGAAGATTGTAGTCAGCTTTCTTTGATGAAGGGTGCATGCATTATTGAAGTCACCGCTAAAGGACAGCTTTGGAGAACCAAACAAATGCCCGTTTCTTATTGTGGCGGCAACATCAAAAAATTGTATTGCATGATTGAAATTGATGTTTTTTCCCATTTGCTTAGTACGTTTTCATAACAATCGGTGCTTCAAAGGTAATGTTTTCTTTGAAATTTCAGCTACTGTTTTATCTGGGTACATTTTTTTTTAAATGAATTGGCCGTCATATGGTCAATTGTAGTTACAGTTCCTCCCTGCCTATTGAATAGACAAGTGAGAGCTTTTTTTTGTTTTTTGTTTTTGTTTTTCTTGTATATTTGTTGTAGTGGAGTGATGCTGCCTTCCACGCATGCATCAGAAATTTAAAGAAAGAGTCAATCGACGATAGAGACGCAGGTGTTCTGGTCTGATGACAGGGATTACTATAGAAAACGTGAATGTTCTGAAGGATTTAATTCTGAGTGAAAAAAAAGGAATTTTACTTACCATCCACATACAAATGTCAGTCTATGTAAATATATTAATTACTAGCGAATGGCCGAAAATCTGACGAAAGATAGATTATGAGATAATGCCTCGTCTCGTTGATCTCCGCTACCAGAAATGTAAATCGGAAAAAAAGCGGATATCTCAAAACATACAGTACTCATGCTAGATGTCAACATAAGTGGATTATGATATAACAATGCACTGTTAAGATGGTTTGTCAATATAGACAAAGAATTTGTTTATATAACAATAGATAAATTTCAGTGCATTTTATATCAATGATACAGCTTCTTTTCATGGGGCCTCTGAATTTCTCCATTCCAAACCAATGGTTGTATATACAAGTTTAAACAGCCAACAATGTCACCAATAAAAAAAATCGCCAGATGGTCAACGTTCGCTCTAAGGTGCACAGCTCATTAGAAAATGCCGCGCAGCAGTTTCAAAATTCCGCGCACAAGTTTTGGTAGCAAATACATATGCCACGCAGCAGTTTCAAAATTCCGTGCACACAGGAAAAATATTAGAGGGAAAGTTGCAGATGATACATTTTGCCGTCAATAAGGAAAAAAAGATCGCAATTTGTGACATTTGCGAAGCCCTGCGCGATTCCTGAAAAAAATTTTACACGTTTTTCGTACTTTTAAGAAGAAAACACTATTTTTTCGTGTATGAGAAAAATGCATATAAAATTTCAGTAGCCACACCACAATCGTCTTGTATTATTCATACGCGATCTCTTTTTTTTTTTTTTTCCTACTTTTAAGAAAGAAATTTTTTTTTGTGTGTATGAGAAAAATACATGTATATGAAATTTCGGGAGCCACACCACGGCCGTGTTATAACCGAATTCACGTTATAACGGAGCATGCTATAAAGAGGTCACACTGTATATAGACAGAATTACTCTCCCAAGGGTCAGAAACAACAGTTGGTCAGTTCCATCCTTTATTTTACTGATGGCAACCCATTGATGATCTGCTTTTTCAACATGCAATTCTGTTATTAAAGATGTAATTTTGGTAAAGCTGAAACTGCCTATGTAGCTCATCAGTTCTAATTTCTTCCATTTGGCTGGAGCAAAAGGCCAGGTACTTAAATGATACAACAGATTGTTTTGATACATCTGTACTGCCTGCATATATTAGCAACTCATCCTTAAGTGTAAAGTTTTCTTTCATATACAATTAGAAATGCCCTACAGTGCATTCTCATCTGTCAATAACATCCACCATTCATCTTTTGTACAAGTTTATTTGTCACCTCATCAAAATACAAATCCCGAGAAGAAAAGTAGAAACTTTAATTTTTTTTTTATATCATTTGCTGTGACGTCTGACAAACAGTCCCTCTTGTCAGCAATGTATTTGGTTTAATAATAATAGAGAGGAAGTCTCTGTAAATGGATAGCAGAATGTCTCTGGTCCTTTGAATCAGTGGTTTGTCATGTTGTAGAGCTTTATTAGGTCTGTCAAACCTGCCATGAATCCAGCTCAAAAACTGGCAGCATGCAGGGGTACATCCTGAGTTTAGGTTATCTTTTCTTTTCATTCTGGCATTGCTGAGACTTGCAGCAAGTGACGACTGAGTTTACTTCTGCTCAAACCAGAAGTCAACAATGGCAGCACCTGCATCTGGTCATGCCTTCTTACAAGCTGTTATTGAAGACTTCCTCTATGAAATCATGAAGTTGCACACACAGCTCCTGAAGACGATTAATGCCCTTTGCAAGAGAGAGCCATCTAGTTGGGCAATACATCAGGATTTTCCTGTTAAGTTGATAATTCTTGAAATCCTGCACTCTTTTATCACTTGGTTCCAAGTAATAATAAATATCCAGAAGAAGCTCTTGTATTTTTATTACCATATCTTTTTCATAGATGGTGAAAATGCATAAATTATTTCCTTCTGTTTTTCCACTTTTTGCTGAGAAACTTAACTATGATTATGATGCTGAGATCTGCTGATAGGGTCAGATAAAGACAGTCACCATATGAGTCAATTGCTCTGGTAAAGGCAGATGAAAACTGGAAATGAGACATGCTAAGAAACAAGATAGACAGAAAAGCAGAAAATTATATATCTATTCATGCATACACACACAGAGGGAAAAAAATTTTTTCCATGGAGCTAAAAACTCAAGAATTCTCCTGAGTTTTTCACTAGAGTCGGCAGGTCTGTATACCCCTGATCACTTTGAAAGGTTAAAGCAAAGTTAAATTCACCATTTAAAAATACCTATTCCGATCTGTTTCCAAATCTGTGCCAGTTCTTTTCCATCTCCATCATGGGTTTGTCCTAGGTTATAATCCACCTGAAATTGCAACATATGACTGTCATTAGAAAGGCTCTGCTTGACAACCAGTTATATATACATAGGAGGAATAATCCATTGCTCAATAACTTTAAAGACAGGTAACTACACGTTTCAAAACCGTTACAGATCACTGCCATCTCACCTCTGTCTGTGTGGGTTCGAGTCTCCGGCTCGGCTAGAGTGGGTATGTGAGAAAGCTTGCCAGTAGCTTCTCATGGGTTGGTGGTTCTTCCCTGGGTTTTCCAGGGTTCTTCCTCCACCAGTTATACTGGCCGCCATGTATAGCCTATCTTGTGCTGAGAAATGGCATTAAACCCTACAACAACAACAACAACACTTTTCAAAATCAAAACCAGACTGGACAACTAGAAATGGTTTATTAAAAGTGTGTTTGCCCTGATGCAAAATCAATAAAATATGGATAGGAATATAAACTGACACATGAAGATCTGTATTTTGGTGCTTATTTTCACAAAATCCCCAAGAAATCCAATTATAAATTTAGATTATCTGAGTAATAGATTTTGATTAACCGAGTAATAAATTTTTGTAATAAGAATTACCTTACCAATTTTCAAATGGACAAAGAAATGCTTATTTGCTAGACAATCATGCCTTTTTATAAATTTTCTGCCCCTGAGATAGAGCATAATTTATTTTTAGTCTCAATATAAAAATATATTGAAACAGACAGGAACATTACCTTGCGCCAATGTAGGAGACGATATGTAAAGTATGACTAAACCACTAGTCAAGGTAATTAAAATATCCATGCAAGTGAACTATTCTGAATCACCAATTTCAAATCATCATTTACAAACTTTGGCACAAACTACCTTTAATTCAATGAGATGGTAAATTTGAAAACATTTTGTTCTAATTATGTTACACTACACATACACTGGTAAAGTGAAGTAGTATGTAAATCTAGTTGCATGAATTTCATCAAATGTAACAAATATGGCACCATAAAAGCAAGTCTTAAACCACTCTAATTTCTTTGTACAGCTAAAGGTCATATTGAGCCATATTTTTACTCTATGCAAGACCATGTCTGCTAGTATTGTTGCAAACATATTTTTCAATTTTTAGACAATACAGTGAATATTTTCCTGCATTACCCAGATATTGTTCATTTCTACAATACAGATAACCATTAGGGACTACACCCCCCACCCACCCCCATTGCTAATGAGTCTCTGCTCCATGGAAACTGAAATTGGACTTGACAGAGATCTATTCTACCTATGAACTTGTAATAGTCTGTCGGAGGACTTCATCAGCAGTTCTCTATACTTCTAAGGGACTATGTAAGAGGACCAAATTAACTTGTCATCAAAACAAACATGACCAATGGGAAACTCAGAGGGACTTTTATCTAAATGGAGGATTACAAGTGTACCATTGTAACTTTAATACACCAGAAATGAAGGCTCATTCATATCTCATGGTAAATACTTTTGGAATATTGAATTATGAAACAAAAATCATTATAAAGTTTTTGCCAGCAGATTAAGCAAGGTGCAATAAAATCTCTTTTATCCAATACAAACTGTTACCAGACTAAAAGGATCAGATCATGGTAATTGTTAAGTAAAATCATTTCTATTTATGCTTCATAAAAAGCCACTTCCAGATATACAAGACTAGAGTGAAGAAAACCTTATTTATTCAACACCGCTACTTTGCACAAAAAAATAACAGCATAAAGAATAAATAAAATAAAAGTGATTAAATAACTTTATTAATCCTTATATAGTTTTTAAGACTCGGCTTCAGGATACCTGTATGTTTCAAATATTTCCCAATGCCAAAGTGTTGTATGCATATCTGTATTTGCAATTAAATCATACATTTTCTGAACTGTTGAGCAAAATCATGCAGGAACTAGAGGAATTGAGTGCTCTTACATTTCCACCTCTGCCTAATAATTGAAAAAAGTTTAAAGTCCAAAGAAGGTATAACTTTATAGAGCAAGTAGAATGATCAACCTGCATTATCTTCTGTTGACAATAACGTATATAAGATTTCACGGCAATCAATTAAAAGGAGGCCCAAATGGGCCATATATATGACTTCATTTACAGTACAACTTGCACAAATTTTTTGTTTCTCTGCACTTCGTGGTGATAATCCCCTTAACACTTGCTCCACATTGGAGTAGTGGTGGCTGTGTGTGTTTAAATACTTAAAAATCATCACTGCATCAATGTTTTTAAGCATTTAAACCCCATCCCTCCTTTTAGAAAATTAAATGGTCCCTCCTACAACAGAGACCCAAACCAGTCTGATGCAAGGTCACATCATTAATATCCATGGATCTCACTCATTAACTCTTTCAAGACTCCAATCACATAAACCAATATTCAAGTTTGATCAAACTCTAATAAAAAAGCAATACCAATCAAATGCAAGATCACCCTATTATGTTCAAGAATTTTGCTCCTTATGGAAGGCATCCAAGAAATTGCGGATACAAGCAGAGCTGCCAACGCTCCAGACTCGCAATTAGTGACAAGAGGGATAAAAATTAGTGAATTTGAACACAATTAGTAAAAATTATACCATGAGACTAGTGTCATCCAATTTCATGATCAATACTGCATTATATGAAAATCCCAAAATAAAACAAAAACACATTACAGTCAAACCCGGTTATCTCGATTATGTCGGGGGTGTAAAAAAATCATCGACATAACCGGGTCCCCAAGATATCCGGGTTCATAAAAACTGGTAACGTAATTTTAAAGATGTCCTTGACCATTACTCTTGCCTCTTCCTCTTATGTTTACTGGAATCCCCTCCCACTGCATGTTACAATAAAATACACAAAATGCTTAATTGAAAATAAAATGAAAGATACTAACCTGGTGTTGTTATTATTTATTCCTTTTTTTTATCATCATGAGTAATTTATTAAAGAAAAAATATATGAACTCTCTATATCACATGTAGCATATGCATCCATACTGTAGTGTGCATCACTTATGTCAGATAAAACACGATGCAGTTTTATAATTGATGTGAATATTGAAAAACAAATCATGTTTGGCTGTACTCAGAGGTTTGAATATGTTATCATGACTGAAAAATGGATCCAAGAAAATCACAAATGAGAGAAAGAGCGAGAGGGAAACATCAACTGAATGCTTTCAGGCACCCACCATTCATGCATAACATGGTGTTAGGTGTAAAATAACTAAGACTGTATTATATTCAGGTTAATATATGACAGTATCTTGCAAATAAAGATCAATACATGTTTTTGAAAATACAGGAACATGTACATTCACTGTGAGTGCAAATGACAATCCTTTCACTAGCATGGGTTAAAAAGAGTATTATTAAAGCAAGTTAATGTTGAGTATACTACTTACCCTGTAGGCATCAATGCGAGATTGTATCAATTATGATTCCAGATGGCAAACAAATAGATGCCTGGGTGGTGAATAAACACATCTGGTAGTGAGCAGTAAACTCATTCTTTGAACTTACCGACAGGATATCAAATACAAAGATTATTTTATTGCAAAGCAAACCGACCCTGGAAACTGACTTTGGATTCTTTTTTAAGTGTACCAATTCTTTTTCTTTTCTGTTTTTTTTTTTTTTAAGCCAACTTAGGTTCCCTTTTACTGGTATTCATGGGAATTTTGAAAATAAATTAAAACAATGGAAGCCAATTTTTCTGCCTGACCTAAAGAAGAGATATTACAAATAAGAAAACAAAACAAAATTAAGAAGACCTCAAGCCTGAGAACTAAATATACTATAGAAGCCAAGTGCCTGAGATTATCCATTCTCGTGCATATATACGAGTGTATATATATATATAGGGTGATATTCTGAAATAAATCCGTTCTGTTTATTTTCTGTTGACAAGTACATGTACATGCTGTTTCATGAGAGAAAAAATGTTCCAGAAGTGAAAGCTTTCAAACCAAAACATTGTCATAAAATGCCATCAAATAAATTGTCATGATATTACATGTATATGGCACAATTTGACGACTTTTGAATATTCAGCCGATCAGCAATTTTTCGTCTGCACATTGATTATTAATTTGTACATGTACATGTACATAATATGACTATTAATTTGTACACGTACATAATATGATTATTAATTTGTACATGTACATGTACATAATATTTCATTACTTGTATCTCCTTGATTGTTGTTTCTTGTATACATGTATTTCCGAACATAATTCAGATCTGAAATGTACCTTAAGAAACAAAAGAGAAATGATAAAATACACATGTAGCGCGTTTTTGTAAAATAAAGTTACATTGTAATTTGTGCACACTCTTGTCTTTGTGAATCCTTGAATATTTTATGTAGTGAACATGATATATTCTTAATAAACTAATCAATTAAGCTACTCTTACAGACCAAAAATAGAATATGAAATAAACTTGTGACTACCGCCGTAACTGACCAAAATTGTGCATGAAAATCGATCGCTTTTGCTGACCATTTCTTGTATAATTTCTGCCAGATTGACGTTAAAAAGTTGCATTTCGTTGAATTAAGCAGGTCCACATGTTACTTCAGACCGAAACTTATGCCTGCCATAACCGGGTTATTGACTTAACAGAGGTCGAGATAAACGTGCAAAAAATAGCATAACAAAGAAAGATTTTTTCGGGACTGGACCAAAACACTCGACATATGCGGGTTGTCGAGATAACCGAGGTCAAGATAAGTGGGTTTGACTGTATATACACTATACAGTGGTCCCCCTCATGAACGGACCCCCTGACCAGAGACCGCCCAGTCTTTACAGCCAGAATCCCTTGGCACCATCGACTTTGTGTTCAAAAGTACCCCTCAAGAAAGGCCACCCAGCTAATGCGACCAGCAGCGAATATATTTGTGCACAAATCTAAAATTTACCCCTCAAAAGCGGCCACATTTTATTATCAATATATGTCCAGAACCAATATTTTATTACGGTGAGGTAAGTAATCCGATTATCTTTCCCAATGTCTGTTTCCAGATGTCAGGTTTTCATTATGGAAAGAAGTGCTGGCTAAAGTTCATTTACCACTAAGGTTATTATTATATCATTAACGCTGATGTTTGCAGATGATTATGATTGACATAATTTTCAAGATCATGACATGGTCAGATAGGCTATTGACTTTGTGGATTAACACACACACACACACTCACACACACACACACACACACACACAGAAACAATTAATACTGAACAAAACAGGGTACCAGACAAAGACTGAAAAATCACATGACAGTTCATGTATCACTTCTTGTATAACAAGGCATTTCATTTACAAATGTTTCATCTGCAAAATTAAATTGCAGTACTGTACTATTAGCAACATAGGAATAAATCATTACAAAACTTTAACATGTCATCAAGTGAATGAAGAAATAATACTTTAGGAGAAAAATAAAAGTTATTCGACTTCATGACAATGGGGAGAGTTCACTTGCCAAAAAATTGTATGTTGGGAAGACTCAAATAAATAAGATCATAAAAAATAAGAGGAATATTCTGTAGCAGTGGGAAAATGGTGTAAATGGAAAGAGAATTAATTTAAATATGAAATAACACATGTACCAAGATTTAAATAATGTTTTGGAATGGTTTTGTAATGTGCATGTCAACAATACCCCACCCACATTTCACACCTAAGAATGCAAATTATTAATTTATGTTACATTGAAATAACACTGTTTTTAAGAACAGAAGAACATTTTAATAATTAATGCTACTTTTAAATGAAGATATTAACTGCTTTAAGTTATATGTAGCTTTCCTACTATATACACATATACATACACATCTCACAAATATAGTTCCCCTCTGGAAATGCCACCTGTCTTATAAGGCCACTTTCCTGGTGCAGAAGGGATGGCCATAGATGAGGGGGACCACTGTATACATGCACAAATTTATTTGCAGCCAAATTTACCAATATACACAAACTTCATGCTATTTGTCATGATATGATTTTGCAGAGTAAATCTGTTTTCAAACAGTTCAGGCTTCTTGGCTGCTGGTTATCTTGGTGACTCAAATTGCTGACAAAATTTTAGTACCTGCTGGTAAAGGAGGCCCTAAAGCTTGTCTTTTTTGTTCTCACACGACAAAATACTCTTTCAGTGTTGCTGTTGCTAAGAGGAATATACAGTAATAGCAGCATGAATTTAGTCAGAGAGGTATACTTTCTGCTTCCATATGATCGACAAGCAAACACCCAAACAATGCCTCAGTCTTGGTGGCTTGCAGGTCTTTAGCCAATGGCTTAAAGTATTCCCGAGATGAAATCTCCTAGGTGCTCTTAATTTTCCCAATATCTATGTGCTTTTAGTTAGCAATGTACTTTTCCCATTGTCTCTGCCACCATGCCCAATGCTTCAATTCACGATGCAGTTTGCAAAAAAGCATGATGTACATCAATGTTCGAGGCCAAATTTTGGTGTATTCAAAACTATACTTCACTTTTTATGAAATATCTCTTTTTCCTTGGTGAAGACATTTTAACTCTAGTGTCACTTAATTACAAAACTGTTTTAATTTAGAAGATGTTATGTTGAACAGCTAACCGTTATTCAAATTAGTGGTGAAAGCAAATGAGCAGAAATATATGAACTCAAGAAAATATCCGTAAAGTACGAAATATACCAATCTTTCAATATCTCAAAATTTCCTACACTCGAAAAGGCTATCTTCACTGAGTGTTAGTTTAAAAAATTTACAGATTTTATGAATATTTAGATGTGCCATTTAAAAAAAATTGCAGTTGGGTCCCAGTTTTGTTCACAAGTATTTATAAAGCTTCTGTGGCAAATATAGTTTAAATGCTTTTAAAATGCTTGCTACAAGGCAAACTGTACCAATTGGATACAGTTCTACTAATATTGTAACTAACAGTACAGGACTGTTATTGGCATCTGTGACTGCTACTGATAACATGACCCACCCTTAATGGGATGAAGGTTATTTTATTCCTGATTTAAGCTGATTGAGAATTTGTGAATTCATGATTATTTTGCATGTGGCATGAATCCATGAATTACTAAGTAGAGTTATGAAATGCTTGCCAAAATCATGGGGGTTGGCAGGTCTGTACAAGTACACATTCCATGTTTGATAACAATCAGATCTGATTATGGGTTCCAGAATTTTTACAAGATTAGCCAATCAGTTGCAAGATCTACTAATTATTATGCATGCATTATACAACTTGTCTGAGACCTTGATGATATAAGCATACGTTCCATGTTTGAGAACACGCGTTCCTTGAAGGGACAGACACTCACTAGCTTAATAGAATCAAAATGGCACTATTTGGACCAGCCAGACATTATTATAAGTTTGGTAGAAAAAAAAACATGTTGATATGACCATCCTTTCAGTACAAGTAGTGGTAACATTTTCAATATGATCACCATGGTGTCCATATTTGTTTTCAGCTTGGCACCATTTAAGACCAACAAGACATCATAAGTCGTCTTTTGACATGGCAGTATTACTTTTCATTTGAGAGTAGACATAAGATTTTTCAAGATGGCCACTGTGGTGACCATACCTAACAGCAGATAGGCACCATTTTAGGACCAACTTGACACCATATTAAATCTTTTAGTGAAAACCCCATGCTGATGTGATTATTTATTCATAAGTCATAACAAGATTTTCATGATGGCCAATGTGGTGGCCATATTGGATACCAAATCGGCCTTATTTCAATTCCAGCTTTACCAGATTTCATAAGACATCTTATAGTGAAAACCCCATACCAAATTGGCCTCATTTCCACATAGGTTTTACCAGACATCATGATATCTTAAAGTGAAAACCCATGCCGATATGACCATCCATTCAGGAGTAGCGATAACAAGATTTTCTGGAGGGACACTGGTGACCTTACTGAAATTTTAATAGGCACCAGTTTTATTTAAGATCATCTACACCAAGGGGTGAATGTGTGTATAAAGTTTCAAGGCATCATCCATGTAGTTTAAGAGAAGTAGCCATAACAAACTTTTGCTAATGGACAGACAGGCAACAAACAACAGAACATTGCATCAACTACTTTCTTATGTCCTATACAGCAATAAAACATAAAAGAATATATAAATGTTCAAAATTTATTACTATTAATTCTCATCACTGTGTACACAAGCTCAGTAAAGTATAAAAATGCAAGGAGTTACCTTTGACTTGACCACAAAGTCAACTAGGTCTTGTTTTCAAACTTGCTTGCAATAGTGTGGACAATGATATTAAATTTTAAATAAAGTTACCTTCCAGATGTCATCTTTCTTCTCAGAGTTACACATCTTGATTTTACACCTTTCATCTCCAATATCAGAAGGTTTCTTTACTAACTCATGTACAAGCAATCTTCAAAATCTGGCCAAAGCATGTTTCAGAAAGGCCATTGATTTTGTTCAAGAAATAAACTTAATGTGAAAAACAACAAAAGAACAGCTGAAAAATGTTATAGCATGATATGCTACACCTTAAAGTGGGCATATTTATCTGTTCTATATACCAAACCTTCCCAGGACCAACCAGGCTATACTACAAGCTACTGCTTTTAAGGATCAGAAATCTAAGGACTCTTGTTGTCTTGGTTTATTTTCTTCCAATATTGTCCTGGTTCTGGAACATCTCAAGGACAAACCCCTGGATTTCTTGGGGAATGACATCTCCGGTTTCTCCAGTGGTACCTTACCTCTGCATATACACTATAATTATGTGGAAGTGGGTGGTGGCTTATAACTTACCATGACCTCTTCCGGACTTTCTTGTTTCCAATGAGGCTGTGTGCTTGACATTTTCCAGTCTAGAAAGAAAAGTCAAAATATAAAACCATTGGTCTTGCTAATCGCATTCTACAGTTGCAAATTGTCATTTCTGGCACAAAGCATCTAATAAATTCAAAATCACATCAGATGAACATGTGAGGAACCAGTAAATAAAAATTTCAAAAATGAGAAACCAGTAGATATACAATCATAAAACACACAATCATACATTATGCTAGTGAACAATATTTAGACTAACGTCCAACAGTTTTACATTAACTTCTCAATAATTTTAAATACCCATGTCTGATCACTGAATGATATTAAAAGCTGAATGCTTTGGCAAACATGCTATGTGATATGATGTTAAGTTATTCAAGGAAGCACTACCTGTTTCTCATTATTGATGTTGACTGTACTAGATGGACAATTAGTATTACTTGTGGAGCAAAACCATTAAATTTCAAACCTTTTACAACTTGGTATCATGTAACATTAAATTCTATGAGACAGATTTTACATACTGCACATGGCTTCACTGGGAACATCAAAATCAATGATTATATGATATTCCATACAATTAACAATGCAACATTTGATGGTACATTTTTAATGACAAAACTTAAGGCTTCAATGTTTACACGTGTGAATGCCTCAGTTTAGATAATGGCTGTAAACATCTACAAAACTGGCAACCATGTAACTGAAAGCGCTTGTTAGTGGTACAGAAACTGCCATATGCAGACCTGCCAACCTTTACAGTTAAGACTGCAAGCAGGGCTGTTAAAAACCACGGAAAACTTCACCCGGGTACCCGTTGCGCCGTTTAACGGGTAACCGGGTACTCGTTAGAACATGAAAGACATGTACAACCCTAGTTACCCCGGCGTGCAGCAGCCATTTAGTAGTGGGCCACTGATGCATAACGGGTGGTCCTACTCCTAAATATTGACTGGAGCTGTAACTCAGACCAGCGTACTGCTGTTGATATATGATATTTTGATAGTGTTGTCGACAAATTATTTTTGTGAACAGGTACTCGTCATTAATTTTCAATGCCCGGGTTTTTCACTACGGTCGGGTACCCGGTTACCCATTGACAGCCCTAACTGCAAGTCTTTGTGAAATAAAGCTTCTCTCCAACAAGGTTGATGGATAGACTGTCCGGAAATGACATGGACCTAATTTGTTAATGTCAAATGCCCTGTTATGAAACATATGATACTGACATTGATCAAATCAAAACTGCCAATTGAAATGGCTTCACTTTAAGTACATTAAAGACTAAAGCACGAAAAGGATCATACTATTGTCTAGAGTGTATAAAAAGTGTTAGAAAGCCATCCTCAGGACATGTACTTTTAAGAAAAATGGAATTTAATTTACATGCACATTATGGTACTTGCACAATATAACAATGTCCAAGATATACAAGTGGGAGAGGGAAGGGAAGCATGGATATTGTTTGGAGTGTTCAGTTATATCTTGCAAATTTTATTACCTCCATAGTCAAACCCACTTATCTCGACCTCGGTTATTTCAAGAACCCATGTGTGTCCAGTGTTTTCGTCCGATCCTGAAAAAATCCTTCTTTGCTATGCTAATTTTCCCTGCTTATCTTGACTCCTGTTAAGTAAATAACCCTGTTATGTCATGCATACGTTTCAGTCTGAAGTGACATGTGGACCCACTTAATTCGACAAAATGCAACTTTTAATGTCCATTTCAGAAAAATTTAACAAATGATCCAGCATTTCCGCTACACTGGCAAGGATGGAAAAAGTCAGTACAAGACCAAATTTTACCAGTACAAATGCTAATCAGCCATCTCATCAATGCATGGTTTATGACTTGCACAGAGTGAAGAAAATTATGTTGTAAACAATACTTTAGAGTAAAGAAACTGAATGAATGCATTTCTCATTTCTGACCTTTATAGGAACTGCGTTCATAATGCATTGGGTTGCATATCAACACCATGACAATATAGTTTGTTCCACACAGCATCGTGAATTTGATCTTATCTGTAACTCGGTAAATTATCAGGTCAACATCAATAAATGTAGCTAAAAATATCTAATTCGTTTTGCACTATATATTTAAAACGAATTAGGTACTTTTAGCTATATTTAATGACGCTACCCTGAAAATTGTCAGAATTAAACATATGATAAAATTTGCAATGCTTTGTGGAACAAACTATAGTGTAATTCCATTCCAATATTGTCACAGTCAGTCAGCAACTTAATCCATACACAATTAACAACTTTGGTTCAGAGTTTTTTTTTATAAAGTAAATCAGTAGTTAATAAGTGCTTCCAACCTTGGTGTTAGATCAAGCCTTCAACTGTCTGCATGGCTATATAACGTGACTTACAATCATCTGTAAATAGAAACTGGCAAAATTCCAAATCAAGCTGGTTCCCCCCTCCCCGCCCAATAAACACGTGGTTATTAATTTGCTTTAAACAAGAGTAAATAAAAGCACAAATGGTATCTTAAAAAATCCATAGCACCCATTATTTCTTTTAAATGAAGTTGTCGATGGCTGTGCAATGATTACAGATTCTTCATTGCAAACGGAACATAGCAAACAGTGACTGCTTGGATTAATGTCTATGAGTGCTTTAATTTGTATTGTTTTATCTTGAATATTAAAGCCTTGCAATCCATCAAAGTGATACGCCAACTCTCATTCTGGCACTGTGTTGTTGCCAACGGTCACTGATCAAAGTCGGGAGGGACATGGGACTAGAACTATATGAACAGAATAAGTTGGCTTCTAACAGAATTCGATGTTGAGATAGTTAACTTTAAAGATGTTAAACACATTTTACAATTTTTCGGTACATGAATACTGGCAGACTCATCTATTTTTCCCGTATAGAGGCAAATTTATCAGTAAAAGCCAGGATACAGATGTAAAGGAACCTCTGATGATCAACAAAAGCGATCAATTTTCATGCACAATTTTGGTCAGTTACATTTTGCTACTAGTTCAAGTCAACACAAACAAGACAAAATATTTTTTTTTAAAAAGTACAGTTCTATATGTACATGTACTTAAATTGGCCTTGATTTTGGTCAGTGTGAGAAAACTATTGAGGCTACCAAAGGGATGAGGCTATTCACATGGAAAGAAAAACAACTTTAAATCACTGAACATACTAAAGTGTTGTAAAAATGTGTGACTTGTTACTTAATTTCATTTAAAAGACCGCCAATCTTGTTTGGTGCAACTGGGCTTGACTGAACTGTTATTTTTATTGTGCATTAGAAATGCCATTTGTTTTTAGAAACAAAACTCCTCATTTTTGGTACTTCAGATGCATAATCATTGGTCTGCAGTAGATTTATCAACTAAACCCTGATATCTCGGGTCCCGGTTATGTTGACGATTTTTTGACACGCTTGACATAAGATAACTGGGTTTGACTGTATATGCTTGTATACTAATTAAATATTTATCACTTATTCCCTTCTGTTGTCTTTTATTGCCTGTTTTTATTCAGTAGATCTTGTCAACAGCACAGGTTTTGCTGATATGAATATCCATGTAGGAGTAGCATTAAGATGTTCAAGATGGCCACTGTGATGGCCATATTGGATGTCCATTCAGCAGCACCAATTTCATTCAGGACCAACTAGACCAGGTGTCTCAAACTCAAACTACCCTGAGGGCCGCATGAGGGCATTTTCGATTGCCCAAGGACAGCACCACCTTTGTTACCTCTCATGACACCTTGCGACTCCAATCATTTTGCGAGCCACAGGACACTGCTTGGCAGACTACATACCTGCGGGCCGTGTGTTTGAGACCCCTGAACTAGACCATGGGATGAATGTGTGTGTAAAGTTTCATGGTAGATTAGGAGGAGTAGCTATAACAGATATGTGATAAAGGAGCTATGATGGACTATCCCATAAGATCTTCTGGTCTATGACCAGTAGAGCTAAAATAAATACACAAGCCAGAAAGCTTAGAATTAAGTAAGACAAGGTAATTATATGTTGTTGACAAATATTTAATGACAGATGACTATGAATATTTCATATACATTATAGGAGGCATACATTAATAAAGACTAATAAATGTACATGTAATGAATATACAATTATTTCATGAATTCTTACACATCAAAAGGAGCACACTTGAGCATATTTGCAAGGCAACATGCCATACTAACATGTCTGCAGCTGGAGTTTCTCCTTTGTCATTCATGAGGAAATCAATTAGAAGCTTTCCTAGAAGCATAGTATATTTATGTACCAGACCAATTACCCTTTCTACATGAATCCGCAAGCGTGTAATTTTCCTATTATTTTCTACATCAATAGGAGACAATTGTGATTTACCCTTTGTAAAACTGGGGTTAATGACTTGGGTAAAGTAAATTCCAATATTGTCTTAATTGTCAAATCCGCAGTCTGCCAACACATCTCCAGGCAGTAACTTGGATAAAAATCCAGTTTCAGTTAAGATGTACTTGTCACCTGCCCTATCTTCCATGCTTTTGACCGGAAAGTAATTGATCCTTAAGGTGTAATGCCCACAGATGTTGCCAGGAATTTTCTTAACATGGGAAGGCCTCCCATGTCTACTTCAAGGTGTGTGTGTGTGTGTGTGTGTCAGTGTATATGTTGTGTGTGGAATCGGGAAGAGGGATAATACCAAATGGAAGCTGATGGACAACATTAGATTATTGTAAGGTATATCAATACCCAATTTAAAACGAACATTTATTAACTTTATAAGATGCAGTGACAAAGTTGATGTTAAAAAATTTATGCAGCTATTTTTGTTAGTAAATGGGTTATCTTTCAAATATTCTCCACACAAAACACACAGCATCCCTCCTCTTGGTTTTTTCCTTAACCAATTACACACACCCAAACACCTGCCTAGAAATTTCAGTTTATTTTTTCACAACTTTTGGATCCCTTGCACGTGCCCTGTGGAGGAGGTGCTGGCTATTCAGTTTCATTGGTTTGTGTGACAACTGCAGTTCACATCTGAATACAAGAGCTTTCTATTTGCTCTGAAGTACTGACTGTAAAGAAAACTGCACTGGTGGCCTAAGTGGTTAGGGTATCCACCTCAGATGTGGAAGGTCGCAGGTTCAAACCCTGGCTGAGACATACAAAAGACTTATAAAAATGGTACTAGCAGTTGCCTTGCTTGGCACTCAGTATAAAGAGTTTAGTGTTAGGACTGGTCAGCCTGGTGTCAGGATAATGTGACTGGGTGGGCACTGATGCTACATGTCTGCAGCATGATGCCCCAGTGGTAGACATCACTATACACTGCCACACTGCAGACATCGTAGCAGTATGACTATCACTGTTAAAGCTGCGTTAAAAATCCAAAACACACACTCACTGTAAAGAAATTGGTTATGTTCCATTTCAACATTCATAAGCTCCCTACTAGTTTTGCTCTAAACAATTCTGTTATGGCTGATCAATGGATCAGTTTGTTATATCCATGGTTTCCCATCTTTTATAAAGACAAATTTCCAGGTCATTTGTAGGATAAAATTAATTTTTTCAACATTCACATATGGCCATTACCAAATAGAATTAAAGAACATTTTAGTTTATAAAACATGTCTCACAAGATATTTCTATTTCATGACTCTCCCAAACATCCGAGTCAGATATATGATCCTAAACCACAAATTGTATCACAAGAAACAAGCTGGAGTGCTGTATATTCATATAAACTGGCACTTAAAGTCATTTCAATTTACAGAATAAAAATTCTAACTTTTCTTTGCTGAATTGTATTCTGTGGGTATGAGGAAACAACATCATAAACATACATTAGTTTTGGTTCCTTTAAAACCTTTTAGCAGACCTGCCAACCCTAACAAGGCCTTCTCAATAAGACAGTCAATTCTTTTCTCCTTAAGGTGGACCAGTTTTCAGTAAGGTGTAACAAAATACCATGTACTACCATTGTCAAGCTGGAAAACATGGATTTAAAAGTCCAGAAGTGTAATTCAAAACTGGTGCAGTGAAGGTAAACTTTGTGTTCAACTCCTATGTTTTTAAAGTTAACTTTAATTATCTCCAATAGTTTCACAAACTGCAGTTCATCTTTCTCGTTATGTGACGTATTCAAACCAGCACATGATGTCCACTAAACATAATTGTTGCCATTCCAGACTTTTCCCCCAAGAAAATGAATATTCCCTTTAATTCTTCTGTACTATTAAAACATTTTAAGCAGTTTACTGTCCATTTTGCCCTTACATGTCAATTATTGGATGCCATTTTAACAAAAATAACTTGATCGTGTAGATGTTTAGCATCACAAAATACATGCAGTTGAAAGCACCCGAGACACAGTGGTAAAGTTAGTCTGGTTCCCTGACCAATTCTACTGAATCTAATGTGAGACCCAGATCCAAATCAAACACCGACAAGAGAGTCTCTGGATTTTATTGTAATTATATTTCTGTAATTTGTGCTTTTATTCCATAAGTCTGTATTTTAAGCATCATTTCTATAAAAATCATGATGATTAGCAGGTGTGCTTCAGTTGTAAAGAAATCAGAATAATCAGTTGTAAATGAAGATAGCAATCTATATGCATGTTATACAAAGTGAACATTTCCTATCACAGTACAAGAAAAACACATTCCTGTCACCTATCACGCCAGTAGAAAAAAAAAAAATTATGTCACAGAGGCAGTCCTTTCCAAAGATAATTGCAATTAAAAGGATTAACTTTATCATACTGGCTTTCTTGCTTTTTTTACTCTAGTCTAACCATAGCTAGCTGACCAGAATTTGAAATGTGGGCATGTCTGGGGATAAACAAGGAACATCACAGGAAAAACAGCACAGCCTTTGAGAATTTCATGTGTACTGGACCAAGAAAGTCAGTCAATATCAAGTAAGAACATTACTTAAAAAATTCAGCGAAAGCCTCCAGATTTTAGTTCAGTTTCCTTACTTTTTTTTTAATTCAATCTCTCTACTTGGCTTTTGAAAAGGTGACAGGTATCTTTGATGGAAAAAAAGTTTAAACCCTGAATTAATCTATGCCAATAAAACCCAAAACTTAAAAGATTTTTTTTAAACAAACCAATCTCCTTACGACGATTTGGTTAAAAATCCTTCATTGACCTAATTACAAAAGGGTTGATATGTATTTTGAAAAAACATTTCTATACTACTGTATAAACAAGAATTGAATTTTCTGTAAAATCAACATGTCTACTTGTAATGTGATAAACCTATCCGCAAACCTGTACTGATACTCATATCGTTCTTAATAATACACGACAATCCTCTATTCCCCTTGTGACCTATTTAAGATCTGAAACCAATACTTCAAGGTACATGTCACAGTGTAATAGTTTAGCACCAAAGTTCAGCACAGAGATTCAACATTCTGGAATACAAATCTGAATTGGGTTAACTCAGAATATTCCACTCCATTTTGCATATCTGAACATTTATATTGGGCTGTGGAGTGAGTGCCAACTGCCATTGAAAAAATTGGAATTCACCACTACATGGTTCCCATGCTTTGTTAAAGAAAAATTTCCAGGTCTTTTCCAGGTTTTTTCCAGGATGAAATTCAGTTTCTCAAGGTTCATTTATGACCAATACTAAATGGAATTAAAGAACATTTCAGCTTAGAAAATGTGAATTATTCAAATTAAAAGCTGTTTCTATTTCAAGACTCTTCCATAACATCTAAATCTGACAAAGAATCATGTATCAAACCACAAACTTTTCACAAGAAACTGGTATTACTTCTGAAAATCATAAACATTCTAATGTTAAGTCATTTCAATGTATAGACTAAAAATGCACTGCATTATGTTGGTATGGGAAAACTAACAGAATAAACAAATGAAACTAGTTTTGTTTTCAAGCTTTTAATTCTTAAGAAATTATTACCACTTTAAAACTATGTGCATGATATTACAACAAATGCAAAATTCAATATCAAGTTATACACCCATTTTGGCTCATTGTGAATCCCTGTAAAATCTTGACAGACAAGAGGTTTGATAACATGCTTGCATCTTTTATATGGGAAAGCAATTCCCTCAAGTTCATGTTCAACCTGACCAAGCTAGAACACTGCTGGGGATTATAACCAAAGTCTTACATGTTATTAAGCAAATGCACTTTTTCATTTAAATCTTTCTTTACAACTTCAAGTTCCTCCTCTTTGTCTTTTGCTCTTCTACGCAGAGTATTGGCTTTTGTTATGTGAGCAAAGCTATGTAATTCTTCAGCTTTATCTGAAGCTTTGTTTGCATCTGTCAACAACAACTTAATGCCCAATTCCAGCATTCTGATCTTTTTTCTCATTGTTCCAACTTCTTCTTCCATGAGTTTTCTCTTCATACATTTCTTTTCTCTTTCCTTCTCTGTCTTTTGAGCTTCTAAATGAGTGTGGTACTTTTGCCTAGCATTCTGGGCAGACTGTAGGAGTTCCTTTGACACCACTAATCCCTTCAATCCTCCAACGCTCTTTATATGGTCTTTTATTACTCTGCGTGCAATCAAGCTATTTTCTGAAAGATTTTGTGTACTAACTTCTTTGTTCACAGAAAATCCACATTCTACAATAGCCTGGCCATGCGACAAAATTAGAAGCACACGGATTACATTCCATACCCTACTGTACATCTCCTTGCCTGTCATACTGTTATAAAACAGCTCGTCTACCCTGTCTTCAGTTTTTCTAAATTCCTTTAACTCTGACAGATGCCGCGCCTCTTGTACAAATTTATTATACTCCTCTTTTATTTGTTCACACTCATTTATCTCAACTCTTTGACATGAGTGAAGAATGTTCAGTACCCTTCTGAATTTATCTATACAATGATCTTGGCCTTTGAATATCAGAGTAGGATCAATACATGACAAACGTCTAACTAAGGTGTAGGCTAGTGGGGTCTTTTCTTTCATTTTATGTACAAATGTACAAACCAATTCTTTACACTCTATCCTAAAAGAAATAATGGCCTTCTCATTTGCTTCTTTTTCCGCTAGTAACTTCTTTATTTCCATATCTGCAACAAATCCTATATCAACATGCTGATACCCTTTGTGGTTGTTTTTGTCTGTAACATCAACATTACGGAGTTTGTTTGGTGAGGAAGCTGTCTCCATTACACTCTGTTTGACAAATCTCTCCACTGTTGTTCTCATTAATCCCTCCAAGTCTTTTGCAAGAAAAGGTATCATAGGTTTGTAAGTTTGATATATTTTCAAAAAGTTTTCTAGAGGTTTTGCTACAGACACAATGAATGCTAGTTTTGCTATTGCAAACTTATCTTTGATCCATTTTCTTACTGTACTAAAAGATTTGGTTCCAGGATCTTTGTTTTCTTTCTTCTCAACACTCTCTACATACTGCTTAACATATGGGTAGATTTCCATTGCACGCTCACAAACTTTCACATTCTCTATCCAACGGTGTGCACAAAAAGGAAATGCATATAAATTCTGCTTGGTGACAGATTCATAGTCATCTCTCCTAGCTGGTACATCATCCCAGAGCATGTACAGTGCTGATAGCTTATGGGATACATCCCACCCAGTCTTAGAGATTCCAGCTCTTTATGCATTGTGTACTGTATGAAGGCCACATGAGCCCATGTTAAGCAGTTTATTGAATGCAGCCCAGTTAACATTAGGTCCGTCCATTGACAATTGGATTAGATTCTTAAATCCAATTTTATTCTCCACACTTTTCTCAAAACTCTGCACAAGATCAGCAGCTGCTGCATAACCTAGAAAATCTGATGTGTAGTACCTGCTTTGCACATCATCACTCTCCCAGAATCGAAGTAAAATATCCAATTGTTTTTTCTGCAATTCTCTGTTCAAGGACTCATCAAAAAGCATCACAAATGGTTCATCTTTTACTTTCATTTCCAACAGAGCACTTAAGTATGGTGCAATTCCAAAACATGTGATATACATAGATTTTGTCTCTCCACAACTCATATTCTTGGCAATGACAAAGTCTGGAAACATCTATTGAAACATGTATGATGTTTCTTCATTTGATGAAAATGAATAATTAGAAGCTACATTTTTTAAACACCACCACACTTCTGCATTAAGAGTCTCAGATTTAGTGATGTATGATGAAAGTGATACTGTAGACTGTGATGGTGACATTGTAGTATCTGAAGGTATGGTTGCTGTCACAGCAGATGTGGTGGCTGTCATAGTGGTGTGAATCTGAGGTGGACGCATGAAGACTTGGATGTTTCCTTCTGAACATACCCTGTCTGCCTTCTTATGTTTCTTTCCTTTTGAATGAGAAGTCAGAGCAGTCTTACCCATCGATGTTAAATCAATGGACTTGTTACACAGTTGGCACAATGCTGCATGTGAGTTACTTTTATCCTTTCTAATCCAGGACTTGAATCCATCATCAGTCAGCCACTGGTCTTGAAATGTACATCCAGGCATGATCTGAAAACAAATGAATTCCTTAACATGTACCATTTGCAACAGATATTTACATACATATTCCCCAAAATCAGAATGAAACTACGAAATTACTGATTATTTTTACATAATTTTATTTGCTTTAAAAAAATTTATCTTAAGTTTTAACCCTCATTTTTCTGTGCCAATAAAAAAACGAAACCCCAAAAAACCCCGAAAAACAAGTACATTTTTCAAACAGCCTAAGCACTTTTAGTGGATTTGGTTAAAATCCATCACCTGAAAAAGAAAAAGACTTAATTATAAAAAGGTTGATTAAAACTGACAAAAAGCCGTTCAAAAGTATATACCATCCTTAAAGACTGAATTGTCTGAAAACTCCACGTGTCTGCTTGTAATCCGATAAAACAGTCCCCAAACGTCTACTGATTACTCACAGGGACTGCAAGCTGTTTAAGAATCAATGCAGATATTTCAAGCCAAACCTCAAACAGAATAACAATTTAGCGCCAATGTTTAGCTCGGACATTCAACACTGGAGACCTACGTCAATTTCATGAACTACACTACCTATATATTATCCAACATTGCTGCACAACTAGTCTACGAATGCATCCACTTAATATGCAACTGAAATGTACTGAATGGAATGCTGCCCTCTAATTGATTCACCAAAATGAGGTTATCAGCTGATACAGTATTTCATTTTGGTCAACCAATAACTTGGCAGATTTCTACATATTTAGCAATGTTCTGACAGGGCCAAGTAACATTCACCGCAAAGGCTACCAAGTAGTTGTGTCCAAGGTTACTACTGACAATAATGGTTTATGCCGCATTCCCTTTGCTAAGCACAAAATTATAAGCTTTAACAAGACATTTTCGGTAATTTTATACATCAGAACGAACACTGCAGATCTGTTTCATTTATCTCATAAACTTACCTATTTGGGGGGGGGGCACCAGACAGATGCCCCCCCAACACTTAGCCAAAAATATTAAAAAGTTTATAAAAAGAATTTTGATCAAAAAATTTATTTTATTTTTGTAAATTTTGATCGGGGTATTTTCTCCCTAGTGTTTCTAAAGGTTTGTTTTCCCGATCGGATTTTAGTCACCCGATCGGAATCCCTTGCCTTTCTCAATTTGTGACCTTTGCCAGAGGTCCCTAAGTCCTGTGCATGCTATATGTGTTACGCCATATTGTGTGATTGCTATAGATTTTTCTGTGAGGACGGCGAAAATTCAAATTTCCCCAAGTTGTCTACAATGATACTCTATAACAAGAGAATTTATTTATATTTTTATCAATTTTGTAAATTTTGTAAATTTGGAATAAGAAATGGTGTGAAAATCAATTTAAGAAACAAAAAGAAACTTACTGTTTTTGTGCGTGTTATATGGTGTGGCGTTTCTTATTTTTTGAAAGATTATTTTTGTTTATACTATCTATTGAAATTGAAGGCTATGTCCTAAATAAGGAACCACATGTCTTTTATTTATTACTTCGGCATGTTTCTCTTATTTTGTGGACTACCTTTGTGTATCATTTTTTCCAAAGTTTAAGGTCCAAAACAGAAAAAATTCCAAAAAAACCCAATTTATAATCTATTAGTATATTGGTTTCCCTCCACCAATGAATCCTCAGTATTCCCCATTATATTTGTTTGTATGTCCTTTGTTACGTGACAAAGGCTTGTACTCAGTAACAAAGAAAAGAGTGAAAGCCAACAAGCTTTGTATATTTTAACAAAATAATTTATTTCCCTAGAAAACAATGTAAAAATTGGTAAATAGGACTCACAGTTTGTGAATATAATCCAAAATTTGATCCTAATAATGAAAATACAAGTCCTATCACTAAACAGTTCTATTAGAATCCAGGTTTGAATCTCGACGACGTACAAATATGGAAGGCGATGACGTCAGATGTGGTCCAATGTACGAATATCAACAATTCCTCAATTGAATCAGAGTTTTTGTTTCCGAATAATTCCAGAAAAAATTTCCATGAATATCTTTCAGAATGTTTTATAAAAAAGTCAACTTGTTGAGTTTCCAGGAGAATAAACCCAAAAATCAGATGAAAAACAAACAATCTGGCAACAAATAAAAATAACACCTTGTTCCTTCAAGATGTTAAAACGACTCTGCCAGAAGAATATTAAGAATGCGTATTTAAACCCCAAAAACATCATTTCAAGTCTCGTGAGATGGGTCATGTGGTCTCTTACTACAAGAAAACTATCATGTACGCCAGTGTAGCCCCACTTAAGAACCAATAACAAAAAAAGCATTGTTTACACATGGTAATCATGCAATCAAAGTATGGCCCTGATACTGACCAATCATTTTAACTGCCTGTTTACGTTCTTGCCAGCCCAAGACGAACTAGGTTAACTAAAAATAATTCTCATGTAACACTTTTATGTCTTAATAAACAACATTTGCTAAAAGAAAATATCGAATTACTGAAAAAGAATTTTGAATCCTTTCAATAATCATTACAATAAAATGTAATGAAACAAAAATAAAATAAAAAAGAATTTTAAAACTAATACACAAGCACTTTAATTACATATACGTAACACTTCCCTCCATAAAGAAAAAAGAAAGATTTATATAACAAAGCTTTCTTTTTTACCATATGTAAATTATACATGCGGTAAACAAAATTACATAAGAAAATTCTTATGAATTATATAAAGTGTATATGAAATAATATTTCTACACACGGGAAAGTGCATCTGCAATCAAATTGTCTTTTCCTTTGATGTGCCTGATGTTGAGATTATACTCTTGCAAAAACAAACTCCACCTTAATAATCTTTGATTTTTATTTTTCATCTTGTCGATGAAAGTAAGGGGGTTGTGATCACTATACACAACAACCGGAGGAGTCGAGCTAACGTAAATTTCAAAATGTTGTAATGCCAACATTAAAACTAAACATTCCTTCTCGACTGTTGAGTAATTTCTTTGGTGCTTATTTAATTTCTTAGAGAAATAGCACACTGGGTGATCAATACCATTTCTGTCTTCTTGAATCAATACTGCTCCAACCCCAACATCACTTGCATCTACAGACAATTTAAAAGACTGATAGAAATTTGGAGCTGTTAGAACCGGCGCACTTTTGAGTATTGCTTTTAACCAATCGAAAGCTTCCTGACATTTTTTGGTCCAGAGAAACTTATTTCTCTTACTTAAGAAATTTGTCAGGGGTTCAGCAATATTGGAAAAATTGGAACAAAACTTTCGATAGTATCCGGCCATACCAAAAAATCGCATTAATTGCCTTTTACTGACAGGCACAGGAAAATCAGAGATAGCCTTTACCTTAACATCAACAGGTTTGACTTGACCATGTCCCACAATATGTCCTAGAAAAGTTATACAAGCACGGCAGAACTCACTTTTAGATAAATTGATTGTCAAATTAGCATCAGTGAGTCTTTCAAAGAATTTCCGAATCGTGGCTAGATGTCCTTTCCAGGTGTCGTTGTAGATGATAACATCATCAATATAAGCATCACAATTATCTAGACCGGAAGTAATCATATTCATCAAGCGTTGAAACGTACTTGGAGAACCCTTCATCCCAAATGGCATTACTTTATATTGATCGAGTCCATCTGGAGCCACAAACACCGAAATTTCTTTTGCTATTTCCGTAAGTGGAATTTGCCAAAATCCTTTCAGATGGTCAAATTTGGTGACGTACTTAGCATTTCCAATTTTATCAATGCAATCATTGATCCTTGGTAATGGAAATGAATCTGTTTTTGTCACGCTGTTCACCTTCCTATAATCAGTGCACATATGGAAAGTTTTATCCGGTTTCGGAACAAGTATGCATGGTGAACTCAAATCACTTTTACTGGGCTCTATGAAATCGTTCTCCAGCAAATACTGAATTTCCTTTTTCAAGTACTCCTGTTTGAGAGGGTTCATCCTGTATGGGTGCTGTTTCACAGGTTTTGAATCTACAATTTCAACGTCATGAAAAAGTTTGTTTGTCCTCATAGTAATATCCGGAAACAAGTGCTCATATTCAAATAATAACTGTTCATGTTTATTTCTTTCTTCTTGTTGCAAATGTAAAAGTTTCTGGTCTAGATCTTTCATAATTTCTGAATTCCGAAGATTTATTGCTCCAAGATCAACGGTGTCCAATTGAATATCTTTACTTAAATCCTCAGTTTGTGGGACAGGTACAACTAAATTAATTGTAATAATTTACTTGGCTATCTCTTACAATATAGTAGTACTCCATCAATTTATTTAGATCAGAGTACTATAATAATTGAACTCTTTCATTTTCTTCTTTACTTTGTAAGGGCCGTAAAATCTAAATTGAAGAAAATTCTGAAGAATGAACAAGAGAGAATGAACTCTAGTACAAGACTCAAATATTCTCTCAAGTAAAGTTCTGTGAAACCATAGTTTCACTTTTGACTTGAATTGCGGAATGCCAAATTCAAGCATAACATGCTGGAAAAGTCCAGACATGAACTTTGACCTTTGATTTGACCTTTGACCTGATTGAACAAATTTGGGAAAGCCAAGTTGAGTAAAAAGCTTTATCAAAGCTTTCACAATAGAATTCCTCAAAGGAATTGCCTCTGGGAATTTTGTTGACACACACATAATGGTCAACAAATATTGGTTGCCTGACTTGGTCTTAGGTAAGGGACCAACACAATCTACCACAATTCTGCTAAATGGTTCGTCAAATGCAGGAATAGGTTGCAGATGAGCCTTAGGTATTTTCAGATTGGGTTTTCCTACCATTTGACAAGTATGACAAGATCTACAAAATTTACAAACATCACTTTTGATTTTTGGCCAATAAAAGTGAGTCAAGATCTTGTTATAAGTTTTATTTATCCCTAATTGTCCAGCCAGAAGAGTTTCATGGGCCAAACTAAATATTTCCTGTCTATAAGATTTTGGAACTACATTCTGATAGTTCACTGACCACTAGTCATTAGCAGGTACCTCGGGAGGTCTCCATTTTCTCATAAGAATTCCATTTTTAATGAAATAACAGACAGGTACTTCAGTTTCACTAATGGCCCTCTGAAACAAACAGGAGATCTCAGGATCTTTTTCCTGTTCGACGACAAATGATTGTCGTTTATCACCCTGATTAGATAAAAGAGAATGAGTATTTAAAAGAGGATCACTGTAACCAATACCTTTTGACTGATCCAAATTAGAAGTGAAAGTGACCTCATCAAAAGCCTGACCAATACATGTGTCAACTAAAAGAATATTTTCCATATCAAAATCATTCTCAAGAGCTTTCTTTGACATAGCTCTGGTAACTGCACAAACTGGGTATAATTCAGGGTATTCTTTTTCAATAGGATCAACCTTCTGATCCAAAGAAGGCTTGTCAGTTACAAGTGGATTAACCACAACCTTGTCTCCAGCTAGGTCGTCGCCTAGCAACAAATGAATGCCCTCAACAGGTAGGTTAGACACTATACCGACTGTCACAGGTCCTGAAACTAAGTCTGATGACAAATTTACAGAATGGAGAGGAACATTAACAAAGCAGCATTCTACTTCCTGAATGAGAACACTCTCATTAGAACAGGACTTCTCAGAAGAAGGCAAAATACCTGACACTAAAAGACTCTGAGAAGCTCCTGTATCCCTTAAAATTTTAATAGGGATAGAATTGGCCAATCACCCAAGAGTGATATAGAACCCTTCGACATGAATGGTTCATAATTCTCCATAATAAAATCAGACTGGAGTTTATTAGATCCAACAAATGTATTGCTTTCAATACATGACCGTGACCTTGACCTCTTAGAAATAAAAGCATTTGGGATAGGTCTATCTTGATTCTGATGCCTATATTT
>JAECUM010003084.1:0-15645 GCA_016617855.1 Megalonaias nervosa | reverse complement strand
TTACTTAAAGATGAATCTTCTACTGTGATGCATATATTTATATCCACATTATTATTATTATTATTATTATTATTATTATTATTATTATTATTATTATTATTATTATTATTGCTCATAAATATTTATTCTTCTAAGTTTACCTGTTTACAAATACCTTGTCTCTTAACAGTGAATTATTAAATTCCCCAAATCCTTGTCAATTTCAAAATTTTGCAAAATTACAGTTGAATATTGTGCACAATATTATCTCATTATAACATTCATACATTTTGGAAGTGTTTGTATTTCGCAGGAAAATATGATAACATGATTTATGTTTACTTTTATCAGTTCTGAATTAAAACTTGTAAGTCTCATATAATAGTTAGTAATTGCATACAAGATAAAAAAAGACAGCCATTCCTCATCCCGCGTCTTTGTTATCATATATATTAAAAAGCAAATACAACTGATTATAGACTTTTCATTATTTTTGGCTATGCTGTCACTGAATACCTTTGAAAATATGTCCTTGTTGTATGGAAACATTCTGTAAAACGAGAACTAAATCAATAGATCATCTGCTATAGAACTCACAGTACTTATTCAGCTCCCATTATTGTTGTTGTTGTTCTTGTTGTAGGTGTATCGCCATTTTGCAGTACATGCTAGGCTATACATGCCAGCTAGTATATCTGGAGGACAAAGAACCAGGGAATCCTCACGAAAAACCATAAACCCATGGGGAGCAACAGGTTTTATTTCTTACACACCCATCTTGGCCGAACCCTTAACTTGAACCTATGCAGCAAGAGATGATATATTAGTTATCTGTAAAGGCAAGCACCTTATACCACTCAGCCATCTGGGGCCCCCAGCAATGTAAACATCATGATATTAAACATGAAATAACTCTGAATGTATGAAAGATCATGATCAAAACTATACTTACCAGTACAGACCAATCCTTGATGCAAGGTTGGCATGGAGAAAGTCATATATCCTGAGGCATTTCCTTTACTTCGACGTGTATGAAACATGCATTTTCAATTCCGCATCAAAGAGTCTAAGGCTAATGTCAGTAATCAAGTCTGTACAGGGACATCAATTCAATAAATTGGAACATTGTCTTTAGTTTCGGAAGTTGCAACTATGATAAGCCCTCAAAATATTCATTTCACTAAAATCGTACTTTCTTTTTATTATCAACCAATACTGGCCAATTAACCCTTATATACTCTACTGTATGTTCACCCATGACTAGATTGTTAGTACCTCGAATCCTATACATATAGGTTGACTTCCCCAAAATCAGCATTACACCTGATGTTGTTTGCAGCTTTGAGCTCAAGTAATATCAAGTAGACATAAAAGTAACTATGGCAATTTTGCAACAAATCTACCTGAAGAAAACACCTATGACACTGAGATGTGTCAAGATTAAACCACTTAATAGCAGCATTTGTGAATAACAGCAATCCATATAATTTACAACCGAGAAACACTTCCAAGCCAGGAATTGACTTCTAGTCACTGGAGAAAGTGAATAATCCAAGCTTTCAAAACACCAAAATATCTTCAAGCCAAGATTCCAAGTAATGTCAGAGTCAGAACTTAATCAGACAGAGGAACACATATACGTGGAATCAATGGTTGGAGGGGGCTTACATTACATGCAGCAAAAGCTGCTGACAGAACAATGTTCAGTAACTGAATGTGTATCTAGGTAACAGTCACTAAGAAGCACGTGTATTTTGGCACATTTACACTAAAAATCCAGTTTCAATCAGTCAATTTTTAAGTTTTCTTTCTGACATTTGTGAAACACTGGGGTTTAAATAAAATACATTATTTTGTCTTTGATCTTCTGCCACCCATGCAATGATTCATGTTGGCCTAGAAATTTGACACAGTGTTTTCGACAGGACAAAGACTCTAGTGTCAGAATATTGATCTCAATAGAAACAGAAAACAAATATGAGCTAAATCTTGCGCACAGTATCCACTCATTAGAAAGTAACCAGCTGGTCCAAAATTCCTGCCATCGGAATATAAAGATAACTTACAATTAACCCACAACCAAAAAGTGACAATCACAACAATCACCTGCATCAGGTTTTGGAAGGAACTCAAATGCAAGAACTGCACTTTCAACTTAAGCTGAAAATAAACATGCAACAATTCACATAAAAAAAGATAATTGCACTTGGCAAAATCAATTTCAAAATATGTCTCTACCAAAAATGTTTTAATTATAAATGTAAACATGGATTCTGCACATAATGATGTGTTCACATTCTTACATGATTCTGAAAACTATTTTTGCCGTGCTTGTAAATACCCAAACAGCAAATAATATACAGGAATGTGTCACACAGTTAGTTTATATTTATGGTTATATGTTTCGTGTAATTCTTTAACAATAATGTTTGAAAAGAGTGTTAATGATAACCACAAAGTTTATAAATAAGCACATTAATTACGTTTGATGTTATGAATAACTGTGTAAAACACTTTTGACACAAAAAAGTTGCAAATTATTTATCAGTCTCTATTGCATATGTAATTTTGTGTTGCTATTCATATCCTTCACTAATGTTCAACCAAAGGTGGAGGTGTTTATCAATAGATTGATACATATCGTTATTTGTTTTCCATTTATCTAATGGTTTTATTATGTTTTATGTTACTGCCTCTATGCATGTGTGTGTGTGTGTGTGTGTGTGTGTGTGTGTGTGTGTGTGTGTGTGTGTGTGTGTGAACACAATTTTCTGAATTTTCATACTTCAATTAAATTTATAAACTTTTAGCACATTTACCATCTTGCTTTTCACTTCGTTTCTTGCTCAGTAATGTATTGTCTTTCATCATCAATAATTCCAGCATGCAATGCAATGACATCAAATATCCACAATTAACCTTGCATCTTGTGCAACATAGCAATGAAATGATTTCATATATCTTCTGTTACGTATATGTAATTAAATTGCTTGTGTGTAAGTTTTAAAACTATTTTTTTAATTTTTATTTTGTTTCATTAAATTTTATTGTAATGATTATTTTCACTGGATTCGATATTTTCCTTCAGTAATTCTGTTTATCTAAAACGAAAAGGATGTTACATTAGCATTAATTTTAGCTCACTCTGGCACACCGTTTTGTAAACACTACGCGAAAACGATTGACTATTGCCAGGGTCATTTCAGCCTACTTGCTAGTCTGAATAAGCAATGTTTTATTTTTAAATTTATTTCAGAGTAAGAGTCTGTTTCTTAGATAGGGCTGTTCTTGCTACGTGATAAATTTTATTTATTCTATTGCGTTGTTCAAGTGTTAAGAGACTACGTGACCTATCACACGAGAACGGGATGATATTTTAGTTGGGTTTAATACCATTTCTGAGAGTTTTTCAGTCAGTTGTATTTTAAACCTTGAGGGCTCTAGAGGTTTCAATTGTTGAAACCAGATTGTTTTTGAAGTTCATTTGGTTTTGGAATTTAATAATTTATTCTCTAGAAAACCAAACGAGTGTACTTTTTTAAAAATTCTGGGAGAAAGAAATCCAGTGAAAATTTATTCTGGAGTTATACGGAAATATAGACTACGATTCAATTGAGGAACTGTTGCCATTTGTACAACGACCACATCTGACGTCATCGCCTTCCTTATTGGAACGTCGTCGAGATTCGAACCTGGATTCTATTAGAACTATTTAGTGATAGGACTTGTATGTTTTCAATCCTAGGATTAAATTATGGATATATTCACAAACCGTAAGTCCTATTTCCAATTTTTACATTATTTTCTAGGGAAATAAATTATTTTGTTAAAATATACGAAGCTTGTCGACTTCACTCTTTTCTCCTGTTATTATTGTACGAGCCTACACGTAACACCTCTTTAAATTAAAAATACCCCATATTTTTGAGCAACAGTTTCCAGCTGGTAATGAAACTGGCTAGTAATTGTCAACCACTAAAGACAACAACCCACCTTGATGTAGTGTATTGTACACACATGCCTCATGCTTGCGGCACTCAATAATAGAAAGGCGCAAACAAAGTGGTTGGTGTCTGAACGAGTGTTATTTTTTACTAAATGCTTGCAGTTTAATGTCCAAGTTTACTTGAAAAATATTTATCGATTTTTAATGCATTGTGTTACCAAACACTTACATGTCTTGATAATGACACTTTCTTTACTGTGACTGTTGTAATGCCATTCTATCTGGATTAGTTAAGAGCATCATTTTTAGTATGCTTCCTAAAAAGCATTTCTCATTCAATGTGTCATTGTAAATTGCATATCTGTCCATAAAGACAATTATTTCAGACAATTATGAACGACCACATTTGATATGTGTAATTCTTAAACTTTCTTTCACATTGCTTCGGCAGACATGATTTGAATGTTCATCTTGAGGGGCATATAATTCCATGACAATGTGCTGTCAACGGATTCTATAAGAAATGTAGTTTTGATTGATTGCACATGTCTGATACATGACTTGTCTACTTACTTATTAAGTGCATGATGTATCGTATATTTTGCATTTTATTCGTAGTAATTCATTTGGAAATGTGCACAGTTTGAACTTCTAGAACCTTCATATTAAAATGAAGTGATTCAGAAAAGAAAAATGAAAAACATCACAATAGATATGTATATTTATTTAAGCGAATTACATTTCTTTCTAAACTTCATTTATGTATATCATCACTTCTGAAATGAGTGTTTTGTCTTTCATGAAATTCTTCTTAAATATGAAATATCTGCCTTGCAAGCTGAAAGAAAAAAATACAGATAATCTGTAAGCACTTCTTTTATTTCAACACTTATGACATTCAAAGTCATCTGATTTAAAATAAAAGGTGTAAGAATCATGTTTTGGGTGTTAATCAGTTAAAACCTAAATATTCAAGACTATATATTATGTATTAAGAACAAATCTGCAGTCAGTTTCCAAGCTATATGCGAACATGCATATGAATGCAAATGAGTCAAACAAATGATCATCACAAAGATACGACTATCAAATCTTCAGAGTTTTGGAAAAATAAACATAATATTTGTATGTGCTCTAGCTATGCCATTAACGATTTTGGAAGTATTTGCTTACAGTCAAGTATTTATTATTATTAGTAGCAGTACTGTAGTACTTTGCCAAATAAATGGATTAGAATTTTGATGACTTTGTAATATGCCGTGCTTACACGTCATTGGAATATACCATGCTTACATATATCATTGGAATATGACCTGTTTATAAATTGCTTTGTACTATGCCCTACATGCACATCATTACTACTCAAGCTTAAACATAAAAAAGTAAAGTATGGTTATCTATGTGCAACTTATTTGAGATCTTCTACTAAATGCCATGAAAGCGTTCTGAGACATTTGTGAGTGGGCTCACCCTAACAAGCTGAGTTAGCTTCAAAACACAAAAACATGCTACGTCAAAGCTTGGCCTGTTCTTACATTTTTGTTCTTGTCTACTTCCATCTCTTCATTGATATGTGTTCTCAACCTTAGAACAAGGTTTCTGACTATTCTCGGATAACGCTTTTGATGTTAGGTAAGGAGAATCAGAAAAGCACTGTAATTATGTCAAGAACTTTCTTCTCATGTCTCATGCATAAACACCCTATATGTATTTGCTTAGACTAAGCAGCTCTTTCATCATTATGTCAATATTCTTCTTCTTCTTCCTCTTCTTCTTCTTCTTCTTCTTCTTCTTCTTATTATTATTATTATTATTATTATTATTAGTAGTAGTAGTAGTAGTAGTAGTAGTAGTAGTAGTAGTAGTACTGGTTTTCATTTCCTCATTATTTTAAGACTGCCACACAGACTTTAAAGATAATTAAAACCTTCGGTTGAGATACACACATTATAATCTACAAAACAGTAAATGATGCTCCAGAAGCTATTTAAAGCAAAACTTAGCAAAATAGCCTGAGATATCATACACCAACTAACAGTCAACTAGATATACAAACAGTCCACTAATTAAAATTAGGACATATGCATCTATAGATTTTTTTTGATTAGGTCAATGCCAAAATGTAACTATACAAGTCAGACCAAAAGGTTTCAATTTGGATTCCTCACTACAGGTGTACGAAATTTACAAAGTCTGGTAACTGTAGATGATGGAGAATACATTTTATGGAAACCATATCGGAAGCAGAAACATGGCATGAAGGGTGAACATCATACTGAAATAAGTTCTCATTAAAAAAAAAACAAAAACAGTCTATACAGACCTACTACAACAACTTACTTCTCTACGATTGCACAGGCTGAAAATGTAAAGTTGGCTACAATTAGTGCACATGAAACAAGGAGCTTATATTTGTTTTATTCTTAAGATATTGTACATGTCTAAGCCTGGCAGGTAACCAATGAAATTCACTATTTTTGTAGCCTAACTATTTGAACACGTTCACATGAAGGTGACAGTGCAATGAGCCAATCAAAATGCTGTTGTTAAATTTCTCCAACGGTAAATGGAACTCAATGAATCTAATGGAAAAATAGAGGCATAAAACAACAAAATTATGAATTAAAATTCTGATATTGATTGATAGGTTTGAAGATCTTCGAGAACTAATCAACACTGTGGTGATATGAATGTGATCTCCCAGTAAAACATTTTTGATTCTTTATAGCATACACTGGGATAGCATTGTTATATACCTATTATCAGAGCAAGTTTTAAATATATTCAGCACCTGGAATCGCAAACACTAGACACAAATGTTTTACAACTTTGACACTACACCTGCCTCTAAAATAATGTATTTCCAACAATTACTCTATGCTGTGCTTCAATAGATTCTGATCCACGGAATGTGATCAACAAATAGAAACATACTGTGAGTGATGTCTAGTAGTCTTTTTTCGCGGTAGCATAATTTCAGGCTAGCAATCTTGTGATCAGTTTGTTCATAATAGAACGCAAACAAAGTAGGAATATGTTACTGAAAAGACTGTGTTAGTTATATCCAACTGAAGCGTGCTAATCAAACTAATTCAAAGTTTGTAACGTGATCTAGTCTCAACAGTTTCAAAGTGTTTTAATTGTGACTGTGGATTTCGGGTCTGATTTTGTATCATAATTTTCCTCCTTTGATTGCAGAAGAAGGCTTTGCATGAAGATGTTGGCACATTCCTTGTTTTGTGTCCTTAGAAAGTTAACACTTCAAGTTAGACAATGGATGGAACATGCAGAGAGTGAACTTTATGAAAATAATGGATTTGTTTTTCAGAATAGTTGATGAAACATGTTGTTTTATCATCCATCTACTTTTAAGATAATAAACAGTATTTTGTTGCCTTCCTTTCTTTTATTTTGTATGGTGTAACTAATTATTTCCAGGGTTATGGGAGTAGATTTTTGATTTACTTACTTACTATGCTATTCCGCTAAATTAGGATACTCTTTGAAAGGTTACTATATTCAGGTATTACTTCTTCTTCTACTACTACTACTACTACTAATTACTACTGCTACTACTACTACTACTACTACTACTACTAATAATAATAATAATAATAATAATGTAAGCTTGATAGAAACACAATTAGATCTTTAATTCTGAACATATGCATGCGACCGTGCGTGTGTCAGTTTACTGAATGGAATAAGCCAATGTTTGTTTACATATAGGCCTATTGGCTACACAACTTCTATATTTGCAGATGTGAACAATACTAACGCAAAGTATGCCTTATGAGTAGAGACGACACATTAGTTTTTAAATAAATTAATCTACAATATCAGTAATTTGATATCTCGTATCTCGTTTATCTATACGGTGAAAAGCACACAATGAATCGCCTGGTCTTATTCAGTTCAATATAAATACAGCTACACCGTGACAGGTGCCTTGGTTTTCTGATAATGGACATGGGAAGTAAATTGCTTCGTTTGACCACATACTGGGAATGCTACCTTTGTCAAAGTTTAACCATTCAGAGGAGATTTCAATGCAATAATAATCGACATGGAATATCATGCTTCGTTTTGATGTCCGGTCGATTCTAAACTAGAGAGGCTAAAATTTGATAAAATTGGTAAAACATTGTCATTTCGTATCTAAACCAAATTGATTGATTTTGTTTTGGAAGAGAGAGAGAGGAATATGTATGCTCGTCAAAATTTACCAAATGTTAGTTAACTAATGTATAGTTTGAGACCAATGTTTCCGACACTGCACTTTGATTTCGAATACCTAGCTATATGTATCATTTTGAACTCGTTGCCGGTGTCATATTTAGCAACATTGCGAGCATATAAAAATAATAGTTGGTGTTTGTTTTTCCTCCTTTTTGTCATGTAAATAATAGGAGGAAGATGTCGCCATTATAGTTAGGTAAACCTTTCTGAAAAGCGAAATTGTATGTGTACAGAGACCATTGAAATTCCATACTTATCCACTCGACTTATATATAGAATAATAATGGGACACGCAAAGAAAAGAAAATTGAAAGTTTATTTTCATTTATCTACACCCCCCTTATCTGTTCTATATCATATATTAACCTATACCATAATACTGACGTATAGAGATTAATGCACTAGATACACATACAAATTATTGTAAATAAAGTTTAGTGCAAATGTAGATAAGTGTATGTCAGTATCAGCATTTATGTTCGCTAATGAGATCTTCTATTTATAACCCCCTCAAAATTTAAATTTTTTCAGATACATTATTTTGTTATGAAACTTATCTGTCAGACTTAACAATGCAACACAGTAAGGAACACATTAATATTTGCAGCAAATGCAAAACAAAATAAGAACAAAAGAATTGAAATATGTCTGGCAAGGATAATCATTAAATTTCATAAATGGTCGAGGAAACCAATCATAAGATGTTACTCATGAGGATAAGAAAACAAGCATAATTTAATATAATTTAAGGAAGGGGGCATAACGAATGGAAACGTGACAACAGTAATCTAGGCCAGTACTTCCCTGTCGAAACGCTTGAGGAACCACATTCCACATTAATTGTCAGAATGTATCTTGAAGGTTGAAAATATGCATGCAATGCATGCTGGGTAGAGGTATGTACAGTTATAATAGTCTTGAATACTTCAAGACAAAGTATGTCACCTCAGAGAGCTGTTAGTTTGTCATACCGATTGCTCTTTAGGTGTCCACACACACACACAAACAAATATAATTGTCTTCTTAAAAAGAAACAACTAACAAATTTGAATTAAAGAAGTCATTTCCATTACCTGTATAACTATCTGACACCTTAATACTAACGATTTAGAATTATTATTGCTAATACACACCAAGTAAATGTTACTTGAAGTGATTACAATTTTGGAGTTGTATTTCAAACATCCATCATAGATACAGTTTATTTTTGTACCAGTTTTAGTCATTCACTCCTTTACGTTTCTCATATGCATTTTATGGCTGTGATATGTATAAGGAATTAAAACAGTCTGGGCAGATGTTTTCATCATGACTTGAACAGTTCTAAAAATTATTTCCCATTTGAAACCTTGTGAACAATTCCAGTAACTACTGCACTTTATTTTGTGAAAGATAGTGTGAACACTATATCAGCAGATATTCTCAATAAATAAACATCTAGCTTCGGAAACACTAAAACCCGTTTGTACTGAGTCCATGTCATACTCATAACCAATTCAAAAGTTTTGAAATGTATTCCATTGTCAGCACTTTATAATGTTGCGTTTTCGTGACTGCTGTTTTGGTTTCTATACAGATGTTGCTGGGTTGTCCTGAATAGACACCCCGTCATTAGTGGCAGACTTTTTGCATTATTTACTTATCTAATAATAAAAAAATGTTTTCTTTATCGCGTAAGAATTGCGTATGTTGATTGTGGAACAGTACTAAACTTAAATATCTAAAATGTGGCGATACTTGTTTCGTTCGATCTGATAATGAAATTTATGTAGAACAGGTTTGGGTGCCCACGTGAATAGAACAATTGTTCTTATGTTGTGCTCATTTTCATATTTATTAACCGCTCTCTTTCTGTATGCTTTGCTACCTTCTGGGTTGTAAAAGCAGCAACAACATTTCTCCCTGGCCAATCGAACAAGATACCCCAAAACAGTTACATTGAAACCGATCAAACTAATGATCGTGCTGCTTTCTTTTGTCTCCTAGCATGACTTCAGCATCTTGAGATGTGCCAGACACTATAATCCGTTTTCGGGAAACCACTTTGTATTCTTTCTGTTTGACCTGTAGGTTTTATTTTGTCGCTTTGCAATATGCGAGAACGAATTTGATTCTGATTTTCAAGTTCAACAATATGTGAATTTATTTTTTGTTGTGCAGTAACTTTTCATGTTCTTTATTAGCTTCGTTTCCATTTAGCGTTACCTTATACACCTTATTTTCGATCTTTTTATGTGAGTCATTTCACATTTCATTTTAATATTCTTTCATTGTTCCTCTTGCTTTGTTTTCAATACAAATTCACATGAGTGCATATGTAACTCTGTCACTTTGTAATATTTGTTTTCTACCAAAACCTCGAAATAATCATGCTGTTGAGTTCCTTTATCGATGTACCACTGTAAGCAAAATAATGCTTTCTTCTGCTTCCCAACTGTTGTATGTCATTATATTATGAGCATTCTATAATTATATACTTTTACATTCTAGTATTAATGTCTTTAAAACCTTTTGTCATATAGAAACAACTATCGTTTACAAACCATTCTCCCTCATATCCACCTGTTTGAAAACAGGCAAATGACATAATATACTTGTTTGATTTTGAATATTTCCTCTGTATAGTTTGGCAGGCAGCCGCTCAAAATGATTTTTAGATCTTGAAATTCTAACTATTTCGCCATTTTTGAAATTATTAGTTCCAATTGTATCAGTTGTCAAGCTGGCGAATATATTGTTCCAGACTGTGCAACTGATTTCTTCATTGATCACAACATCTGGAGTAAGATCTATTGAGGCGTAATGAGTATTATTGCATTCTAAACTGGTTTTCATTAAACAATAAGCTAACTTCTAGATACGATCCTAGTGATAAACGCCAAAAGTCTAGTCTTTAGGATTTGATTGAACATTTCTACTACAAATCTATTTTATCTGTTTATTTTCAAAATTATGCAGTATTTTACATTTTCATTCAATCATTAACGTTTTGGTGTAAAACCCTTACTTTTATCAAACTGTATATCTTAAGGATTAGTAAGTACTTCTTTAAAAGCAGGCCGTCCAGTCCTAACACTTACCTTTTAATGCTGAGCGCCTAGCGTGGCAGCTGTTATACAATTTTTCTAAGTCTTTGGTATGACCCGGTCAGGGTTCGAACCCTCGACCTCCCGCATCAAATGCGCACGCTCTAACCACTTAGGCCATATTTCCGTATGTAGTTATACACATCGTCACATTTTGCATGTTAACGATGTCCGCCTTCCACTTGTAATTATCGTAACTAATATAGACCGTTCCCTCTGTATATATTTTCTTGCTTGCTTCCGAAAGGTATAGAATGTTCGGTTAAATATTCTTTCATGTTAGTGTATTTAATTTTAATTTTGTGTAATTTAATGTGTTCACACAATGGTTGCATCAAATGAATTTTATAAATCTTAGCAAATATGTGTTCAATACGGTTATTTTTCAGCTATTTAAAGGGTATAAAACATCCTAAGAGTCATATAATCTTGACAATGCATCTCAGTTGATATCAAGAACAGACAGGTGATCCTTTTACAACACTTAATACCCAGGTCTTGAGTCTGACTGTGGCGTTTCCGCCAATTGCAAAGGGCATTGCTTGTGAAAAGTCATTTTTGATGGGCTGATAATATAATCTTATTCTCAGTGGTATGATTGTTATAGCTAGTACTCATAAAGCTCTGAAATTAAAGTTGTCCTTCACTTTCAACCGTTCCAAAGCGAACGTTTAAAGGCAATGTCTTTGGTAATTGTTTTAAAGGAAGTAATAGTATGTAGCAGTTAAAATTGTGATTTGCACGGTTACGTATCTACATTAATATTCATTCTGGTCATCTATTGAATTTGTAACCGAAACAACTGATTACAGCGTTTAATTAGCCTATAATATCCAGAAATTTATTTTATGAGTGTGGAGAAAACCAGATAGTAAGGAAAGAACTTTCATGACATGTAGAAAGGAAAGATAGTACATGTGACAACCTACCTATAGCACAAGATGAAAGATGGTAAGAAACAAAATGAACCAATGATTGAAATCAAAAATAAATATGCACAAATGTAAACAAAACGGAATTGACAGGACTACTTCAGAAGGACTCTGAATTATAGACAACTGATAACGTAGATACAATATTGGAATATAATGTTTCATTTATTTATTGCTTTCGATTTGTAAAGGAAAATGCGTTAATGGTGGTAACAGCTGGAGCAGCAATGAATGATAGAACCAGTGGATATATCCGCTTATGTGCAGGCCTGACAGTAACATCATGCATCCATTAACCTGGATCTAAAAGAATGCGTTGAAAATTCCATAAACGGTCATGATAGCACAACCTTTGTTCACTGGTATATATTTCGAAAACTTTAAAGTCAGCGTAACGAACATGTTCAATAAGAAGCCTTTTCATGCAATTTTATCGGATAAAAACTCTGTATAAGTTAAAAATATTTACTGATATAGTTTAATATTTGTGCCGCTCAAATACGTAATGCAATAACCAGTGAAGGGATAAATAGTCAGTTCATATTACCTTTCTTAACTTACGTTCTATTTGCAGTCATCTGAAACGTCATTCAGAGAGACCCTACCATACATTACTGTCGATGTGTTGTTTTAATGGAAACGCTATACCAGATGCAAATATCATTTAAGTGTTCACATTTGGAAGTACAAGAGAAAATGAGTACATGTTTTCGTTATATAAGATGTAAATCAAGAGAATAATAGCCTCAGTATGTATTATCATCTATACTCGACAGTCTACATTGTCTACTACAATGAGTCGAATTGAAAAGAAGCATGTAGAAAACGAACGCGAGGAGACTTGCGTTTTTCATCGTAGGAGACGTATTACAAGAAAACGGTAGACGTGTCTTAATTGTAAGGTCTTACCTGTTCAAGAAATATACATATCATGAATGACATTTTGTCAAGCAAACTCCAGTCACATACAATGCTTCGATTTGTGTGATCAAATCATCATTACCAGACCTGTCTAAACCATTTTCGATCCCTCATGCTGCGTGACCTTCACCAGTGGCCTATCTTTTGTCTGTATATTTTTACTTATTTTCCACAGTGTTCCTCAAAACAACTGGAAAATTTAGTTCAACATGCTACCTGTAATTCGTATATAATAAATAAATAAACGAAGGTGAGTACTTACATCAATTACAACTTACAGGATAAGGGCCGCAAATATGATGTTCAACTGGAGCTGAAAGATAAAACAATATGTACTAAAGACGGAGAAAAGTGCAACCTCTTTTATGCAGCCAAGCATAGGACGTCGTTAGTTTGGTTGCTAACCAGGGGTTTATGACTTTCAATGAATTTTTATTGTAAGTAGTGTTTATCTTGTAATGTCATTATATAGAATAGTAAGGCCGGAAAGAAATAAAATAAAATCAGGCCAGCAAGATCCACATTGCAATGCCAGAATGTAGCTGTAATTTACTTAAGATTTCTGCTATTTATGCATCCAAGTTTAAAGACGTAACCTATGTCAGGAGAAATATAAAATGAGTAGCTTATGTAAAACATTCACAAGGTTATATGGTAATCTACTGATCGAGAATGATGTGTCATAGCTTCGTAATCGTTAATAAACAATGGACAAATTCCACCAAGGAAGACAAAAGACAGACAAACGTATGGACACAGTATTTGACGAAATTGATAACGCAAATGTTATGTGACTGAAACTTTGACGCCAATGATAACAGGGAAACCTGCACGTCACATAATAAGTTACATTAACTTCATATTGATGCATCCCAAGTATGACCAAAATGCATCTATGGGTTTACTAAAACTCAGGAAATTACAGCAGCAATAACTGCCACCATTATAGTTGATAGAATGATAAATTGGTAGATAAAACATTGAATGAACGTCAAACAGGATGTGTCCAACGATGTCTCGAACAAAGTTTCGAACATAGCTAATTTTGATTATTCGTATTGATAACGTTGACCATCCGACATGATTCTACCTTTTTGTCTGGTGTTCTTATGTATCTTTGCTGGATGAAATTACCTCATTTTTTTACTTGTTTTTCTTGGCCCTCATGTTTTTATTATTTGAACAAAAAAAAAATTGATGTTAGCCGTTGTTCTTGCTTCGATACGTTAAACAATGAGCACGATACAGCATAATCTATGTTTAACACTTTCAACCTAACGTTTAGCTATCTTCTTAATGTATATATATGGTACAGCAAGTGCGTTTAAAATTTAATCTGAGTTTATGTTTTATTAGTACAAGTATCATATATTTATTGTTTAGGAAAATTTAAATTTTGCGATACATTTGCATGTGTTTCTTCTAGTGTTGCCTACTTTTAATTTATCGTTTCTTTCTTTATCTTACCTTTGTCAATGACTGCTGCTAGCGATATTTAGTCATGCTACAAACCTTCCAGTTTTACATCTTTGAACACTTTTTAATTTGAACTTCTTTATTTTCAACACGTTTTATCACTACTTGAATTATTGTTCTTTTATGCCAGTTCCTTTCAATATATATGTATTAACCACATTATAATTGGTTCATTGTTGTGTCAGTTGTGCTAACTTCAGCTGGAAGATTTACTGATTCCAATACTGAGACCGACAGAGAAAATACATACCAAATAAAAGGCTAAGGACTGACACTCGACTATTGATCAAGTCAAATGGTGAACATTGATGTCCGGGCAACATTAAAGCTTTCCTATGAAAAGCATCAAATCACTAGTCAACCTTTAGGAAAGGTATATCAAAGTGTGTACCAGGAACGAGGGATACTTCCAAATAACAAGACACATTACATTGCGGACATGAATGCAAATGTGGATAAGAAAAATGAGGAATAATTCGACACAACAACCGAGTTAGCGATAAACTATGAGACCAGTACACTCGTCCAACTTGATATGTGGGAACGTTGGTGTCTGTGGTTCTTCCCGGGGTTGTCCAGAATTCCTTCCCAACCAGATGTACTGGCTAGCGCGAATAGGCTATCATATGCTTCAGTAGACAAATTTCGTTAAACTAACAAAAGCAATAGTTTGATGCTATGGCATGCTTCAGTTGGAATATATTAGACGATTCTGATTCATATATCTTAAACTCCAGTAGTACGGAAAGTGTGCTAGATGTGTGAGTTGTTCTTATACAATACTTAGGCAAGCTTGCCAGTGATATGCTTGTGTAGGGACCAATCTGTACCTTTGTTTTTCATGCTGCAGCTTTGATTGCCGAGCAGCCACACAATTAAGATGATAGTAGAAGTTATGACATTGGAAATAAAAATTCAATCATATTTGATGGGTTTTTTTGGCTGGGTTTAATCTTCCGAAAAATGTATAATTATTATGAAATTTACTAGTGCTCCCGGAGTCTCATTAGTCCCTACACACACACACACACATACATACATACATATATATATATATATATATATA
>JAECUM010003082.1:0-14238 GCA_016617855.1 Megalonaias nervosa | reverse complement strand
CCATATTGATAGGATAACGAGGCAAAATGCAGAAAGGCCCAGCTCGGGGCCTAACTGCAGAAAGGTCCAGCTCAGGACCAAGCGCCCCCTTAAGGGGACTGTCGCCCAGCCTAGGGCCACAATCAGTCGCAAAAGCACAGAGTGCATACGCGACTATAATCCGAATCATGAAGATGTGTCGTGTGGGGTGGTGGACGGACGTGTGCCAAGCTGCTCTCGCTTTCAACAAATTTCTTGGATTTATACTTCAAGAAACTTCAAGAAAAGGGAGGAAAAACAACAAAACATATGAAAAAGGATTTTCACACAGGATTTATTCCAGGTTTTTGCCGAAATTGTGATCCCTGGACAAAAACAGCAATCAACACTAAGAAGCACATGGCCGCAGCTACAGGGGGTCACAACTCAGAACAAAGGAACAAAGGAAACTGACCATGGACTGGACAGACTACACCGCGCACACATCGCATAAGGTAAAGAAAGCATTTTACAATACAAATAAAATCACAACTAAAATTATAATTAGAATACAATTACAACTACAAAACTATTCCATGATTTACATTTATTTAATTTAATTAAAGAAAGGTAGTTGCTCGTACTAGCTTAAAAACTTTTCCATGATTAATATTAACTTAATTTAATTAAAGGAAGGTAGTGATCGTACTAGTTCAAACACCACTCAAACAATAAAATATGCCCTTGCTTTAAACGACAATAAAGTTTAACATAAATGACCATATACCAATACCAATCTATTAACATTTTAACCCAGAAAGTTATCCATACACATACCCCGCCATAGTAAAATCGAATAATTACACCGTTTTAATCCCTAGCATGCATTCTACAATTACAAATAAAATTACAAATACAATCATACTTATCATTTCACTACTCACTACTCACATAATCTTATTAAACGACGATAACATTGCCTAGTTTAACACCGTTTAACCAATAAAATAGGACCTTGCCTTACACAACAATAAATTTAATACACTCAAGTTTAACATAAATGACCATATATCAATACCAATCTATTAACATTTTAACCCAGAAAGTTATCCATACACATACCCCGTCATAGTAAAATCGAATAATTACACCGTTTTAATCCCTAGCATGCATTCTACAATTACAAATAAAATTACAAATACAATCATACTTATCATTTCACTACTCACTACTCACATAATCTTATTAAACGACGATAACATTGCCTAGTTTAACACCGTTTAACCAATAAAATAGGACCTTGCCTTACACAACAATAAATTTAATACACTCAAGTTTAACATAAATGACCATATATCAATACCAATCTATTAACATTTTAACCCAGAAAGTTATCCATACACATACCCCGTCATAGTAAAATCGAATAATTACACCGTTTTAATCCCTAGCATGCATTCTACAATTACAAATAAAATTACAAATACAATCATACTTATCATTTCACTACTCACATAATCTTACTAAATGACGATAACATTGCCTAGTTTAACACCGTTTAACCAATAAAATAGGACCTTGCCTTACACGACAATAAATTTAATACATTCTTATAAATTCTGTACATCTAGGACATGAAAAAGGACTGAAATCTCCAAAGTCCAACAACCAATCAAATTATTCTAACCACATAGGACTGTAACATTATACAGCACTCAATACTGAAGTAGGCTTATCTCGCTAGCCAACCGTATATGCCCATTAATGAATCATTCTATTACTGATATACCACTCACTACTAGACCGCTGTATGAATTCAGCTATATCGAAGTATACGGTATGGAATTTCAGGTTTCCCACATTAAAGTACTTGTCGTAGAACAGCGCTAAGGGCGTACTAAAACAACCTTATAGAGGTGATATTAGCCATAAGATTAAGGAATATATACGGTCAAATCTGAATGAGAAATAAGCTATACATTAAGCTACACTAAGTTAATAACATCAATAACACACTGACGCACACTAATAGACAGAACAAACACCATGAATGAACAGCACCATGATAAGGAAGGAGAAACAGCAATGAAGAAAAGAAACAGCATGAAACGTTGCAGCAAATAATGACGAAAACAATCCAAGAAAGGAAATAAAAGAATACAGATAACTAAAAAGGAAGCAGAAATAAAGAAGATCCAAAAATAGAGCCGACCAGGAGAGAGAAGAAGGAGCAGAAGGAAAGATGTAAATAACTACAGAAATCCACAATTTGCCATACAGAAAAGATATAACTAGCCAAATTGCCTACACAGAAAAGATGTATATAACTATTCAGCCAAATTTGCCAGACAAACATCAAAGTAAGGGGTAGTCCAGGAAGCTCTGCCTGCTACCCCACAAAACCCCAGTACATGTATCGAATCAAAGGTAAGGGACAGTCCAGGACACCCCCCTCCGGACACCCCCCTGCTGTCCCATAAACCCCCCCCCCCGACACGGACAAGCTCAAAGGCAAGGGACAGTCCAGGCGGCTCTGCCTGCTGGCCCACAAAAAACAACTTAAGTCTTCACTTTCGTTTTTGAAGACCACCACAATGCAAACATGATCTTTTTGGACGGCGACTCAAAATCGGCAACCAAAAATATCCAAGCGGTGCTAAAATTTAACGGATGACTCACATCCAGCTGATTGGAAAACCTTTTGGCCAATATAAGTACGCTAAGTACGCAAAATTCCAACACAAGAATATCTTCTAAATTCACAACTTTGTAACATTTGATCAATTGCACAGGTGGCTCACACAATGTTGGTATAAGCACACCAGTAGGCACAACTGGAAAGGATTTGACCAACAATCTGCCCGGCTGAGATAAAGCAGGGCGGATTGATCTTTGGTGGCGGGTGGGGTGGGGGATGCGGCCGGGGTGGGAGACCTGGTGGTGGGTCTGCCGTTTGGGAGCGAGGTAGGTGCGTCCATATTGATAGGATAACGAGGCAAAATGCAGAAGAGCCCAGCTCGGGGCCTAACTGCAGAAAGGTCCAGCTCAGGACCAAGCGCCCCCTTAAGGGGACTGTCGCCCAGCCTAGGGCCACAACCAGTCGCAAAAGCACAGAGTGCATACGCGACTATAATCCGAATCTCGTACGCTAAGTACGCAAAATTCCAACACAAGAATATCTTCTAAATTCACAACTCTGTAACATTTGATCAATTGCACAGGTGGCTCACACAATGTTGGTATAAGGACACCAGTAGGCACAACTGGTAAGGATTTGACCAAAAGTCTGCCCGGCTGAGATAAAGCAGGGCGAATTGATCTTTGGTGGCGGGTGGGGTGGGGGATGCGGCCGGGGTGGGAGACCTGGTGGTGGGTCTGCCGTTTGGGAGCGAGGTAGGTGCGTCCATATTGATAGGATAACGAGGCAAAATGCAGAAGGGCCCAGCTCGGGGCCTAACTGCAGAAAGGTCCAGCTCAGGACCAAGCGCCCCCTTAAGGGGACTGTCGCCCAGCCTAGGGCCACAACCAGTCGCAAAAGCACAGAGTGCATACGCGACTATAATCCGAGTCTCGTGACATTCGGTGTGCAGTGCGAACAAAGGAATACTGACCGGATCCCAACATAGACTAAAGAGGACAGACGATTAACTGGATTACCAGGTATTTATTTCCCCAATAAAATATTTTGCCGAAGAAATAAGTACTAAATAACAACCTAAAATAATAAAACTAGATATAACTACGCCTTGCACTTAGTTAATTCATTCACATCAACCTCACATTAACACCCACCCCCTTCCCAATACGACAATAGCGGGCATTGCCTAATATAAGTATACCCATTCACTCACACACGACAAACTACAATTTATATTTTGCGCACTAGAAACTTTTAGATTAGTGGAAAAGAGCGAATCGCAACAATAACCAGGTATCTAACAGCTTAGTGCAGACTTACTTAAAAAGCTACTTGAATCAGTATCTAAATTTAGTATCATAACAACAACAGACAGAGCCAAAACGTTCAACCAATCGGATCAGTCCTTACAAACTAAGCCACATCAAATACGAGCACTTGATTTGAAACGAGCTCTCACAAGCAAAGCGGCACGACATATAGCCAAATAACATAACAGTACACTACAACTTAAACAGGTTGGAAATACACCAACAAAGACGTAAATAACCCACCTTTAAAACTAAACCTTCCACATACCAAATACCACACATAGCTCCCCACAATAGATACTTACTAAACTTATAAATTCACCTGACCTGTCCACTCTCTCTATTATAATAACACTATTCGCCATTTAGTAAACATTGCTATTATTATTAATAATTTTACTTGTTATTAATATTCGTGTCATTCCCTTGCTTCATAGTACTTCCCTCCTCCCATTAACCACAATACTGCAACCACCTCAAATCTTAACATTATCATAATTATTCAAAGTGTTATTTCCCCTAGCCTTATTAACATACCTAATAATATTATTATTATTATAACAATTATTAATTATTATTATTACTCTTATCACAATTAATACTAGTGACACTATCACCATTAACAGCATTCTACTATTAATATCAATGCTGGTAATATAATTACTACTATAAACCACTACTACTAATACTACAAATACACTGTTATTAATTTTCTAGGACACCTATATTAAATAAATAATATCATTATATAGAATACAATAATCACAAAACATCTACTAACCTTTCATTACTACCACCATTCTTATTATTCCTAGTACTATCCTTATTATACCTATTACTGTTAATTTACTATTATTATTAATACTAGAACTATTGATATTATTATTATTATTATTATTATTAATAGTTCTTTATTATCACTATTATTATTTGCATCAATTACTACTAATACTCTACATAAATATAATCATATTCTTAACACCCAACGATAACACAAATACAATACATTATTACTACTATAATTATTATTATTATTATTATTATTATTATTATTATTATTCCCTTTTTATCTTTAATACTAATATTATTATTATTACTATTATTATTACTTACTATTATTATTATTATTACTACCAGTAAAACTCATATTAACCTACTTAAAATACTCATACCTTAATATTACCTATAATACTATTATTATTATTATTATTATTATTATTATTATTATTATTCGCAAATCTCATCAGTATTATAATTATTCAACGTGTTATTTCTCTTAGTCTTATTAACATACCTACTATTATTAGTATTAATTTAATTATTGTTATTATTATCATTAATCTTAGCACAATTACTACTTGTTCTAATATTATTAACTTACTATTATTATTAATACTAGTACTAAGATTATTATTATTATTATTATTGATAGTTCTATTATTATGACTATTATTATTTTCATCAATTACTACTAATACTTAATACTAATACAATCATATTCTTACCATCCATTGATAACACAAATTCAGTACATTATTATTACTATAATTATTATTATTAATATTATAACTATTATCATTATTATTATTATTACTATTATTATTATTACTACTGCTATCAGTAATAAATTAGTATCTACACCTGCACCATTACCAATACAAACTACCTACCACACCTGCATATACATCAACCATCAAGAGTACAGAACATAGTAACTACACCTAATGCATCACTATCATTATTATACTAATCAAATCATATCGATACACTTTACAACAGTAGAAGATTATCGTTACAACTACAAACACGCATTACACCATCTATACTAATCCTAATATTGTTTATCTTACCTCTGATACCAGTATCACTAATAACCAACTACTACAAACTTAACTTCAACATACTAATCATAATATTGACTACAATTATATTACCTTTAATACTAATATTATTATTATTATTTCTATTATTATTATCTACTATTATTATTATTATTATTATTATTATTATTATTATTATTATTATTCCTAACAGTGAAATTCATATTATCCTACTTAAAATACTTAAATATTACCTTTTTACTACTATTATTATTATTATTGTTATTACTGTTTATTATTACTATTACTAACAGTGATATCCATCTTATCATATTTTAAATATTCATGCTTTGCAATCTTAATAATCATACCAACATACTAAGAATCTAATATAACCTTATAATTTTCTTAACTACTAATATTATTAACCCCATTATTAATATCTATCCCACACAAGTAAACAACAAGGTAAGCAATACAGATAAGTAGTATATGGAGACAACCAAGAGACAAACCACCATGAAGACAGGAAACAAACCCACCCACCCAGTGCAGAAAGTGAAACTCAACAACACGAATCGAAGAGAGGCTACCAAAGCAAACAACCTGAAGAGGAGAATAAGCCGAATCACTCCAAAGACAACTACTCAGGACCATCAGGAACCCTCTACGGATACCCCTAGGCCAGCTCACTTTGGAACATTCCGACCCTCCACCCCCTCTATGCAGATTATAAAAACAGTGATAGATGCCAAAACGGGTACACTCACCAAACAAAGGCCATCCCCAAACTCCAAGAACATCCATACTATGGAGGAGGCAATTGCAACACTCCACTTAGATAACAAAAGGAGAAGGATACCAACACATATATGGCAAGAAACCCACACATACCCCAACAGCCATGGGAGCCATATCACAGAAGTGTCTAGTACTGAAGCTACAAATACAAATCAAGACCAAATAGTGACAACTCTAAATACTGCAAATCAATCAGCAAACCACACAACAGCTGCGAGCTTCACAGGGGAACAATCGGCTCATAGCAAGCACACCTTCATCACCAACGCAGCTGCCAGTGGCAACCATACAACACTACTAACTCCACCAGTACCAAACTACACAAACCGCCTGAAGAGACGAATTGACCAAGAGGTAAGGAAAAACCCCAAACAAAAACGCCTAGCAGCAACTCCACATATAGTACCATCCACATCCTACCTTCCACAACAGACTCGGTCCTCCATCTCCCAAGACACACAACAACTAACCGCGGACCACATATCTAAGAGTACCAATGAAGTTGGCATAAGAGAACACCTTGGCACAAACAAAATGCCCTACTTCGATTATACCCTAGAATTTGAGGACGTGGCGAGGGCTCCCAAAGGAAAGCAACCACTGAAAGGAGGAAACAAATCCAAATCTACAACCACAATATCATCTCCCCCACCGAGCGACCAACTAATCAACCACAAAAACAACAATGTCGGATCAAAAAGCAACACCAAAGTCGAAGTGAGCAAGGGCAATACAACCATGGGAAAAACACATCAACCAACAACCCGGTTGGCCAACTCATCAAATAAACAGGATGGAGAACACATAAACAAACCTATACCTACCACATCAAAAGGACGCTACCTATACAACTGGCAAACACCTAGCCAATCCACCAGCCTAACAAGCTGTCAATCCAACAAAGGCAAACAACATAAACATAGCAGCAAACAAATCTACCATCCAGCACAACTCACACTATATCTCCGCAGTCGGGACAGTAAATTGCTCAAAACAAGTAAAACAATAGTAGCAGAAAAACTCCGGTCAATACATCCCGGTGACTTTACAATCATCACAACGGACACCAATATCATCATATGGTGCAACACTAAACAACAACTTCAAAAATACCTGCAAATCAAAGACATAAATGGCATCAAAGTCACTATACAAAGACATTGGGGAAAATACCAAACTACAAAAATAAACAAGAACCGACATACACAACACAGAGATCCGGTGGACAATCGATGCTTCCCCAAAAAAGCTGTCACTCAAAAAGACACGTTAACCCTATGGCAGTGGAATTGCAAAGGACTAAACTCAAGCCACGCCGAACTGCTCGCAGCCATCGCCAATAACCCCCCAAAACCAGACATTATATGCCTCCAAGAAGTCATGCTGTCCCCTCAACAGCTAAAACCCCCTAAAATTCGGGATTATGACCTGGTTTTTCACAGAAGACGACCCAATGGAGCCGGGGGGGGGAGGTGTGGCAACTTATATCCACAACTCTATACCAGAGGCAATCGACTTGGATACCAAAGCCAATCTTGAACCCACCCAACTAGAGCATCAAGGAGTACAGATAAAGATAAAGGGAAAGGAATTCACAATTTATAACATATACGACCCGCCCACACATGCCAAGGACCCCGCCCACAAACTTAAAAAGATAATACAAACCCGAAGTAAACACCTTGTACTATGCGGAGACTTCAACGCCCATAATGTGGACTGGGGAAGTACCCACACAGATCGCAGAGGTAAGCAGGTTGAACGGTTCGCTAGGGGAAACCAACTCCATATACTCAACACAGGCACCCCTACGCGAATAAGCCCTAGCAACGGCCAACTTTCCACTATAGATCTCACACTAGCTTCGCAGTCGGTAGCGCAAATATCGACATGGCAAGTACAGGATGACAACAGACTGGGAAGTGACCACTTCCCAATCACACTAACCATTCATCTAAAGGAATCGAGGGAAAAACAACGTCTTCCCCAGAGGTGGAAACTGGCACAGGCCGACTGGAAACTTTTTCAATCCATGCTACAACACCAACACCGAGATAATATTAGAGACCCCGACACAAGTCAATACAACGTCAACCTAATCAAAGTCATCAATGAAGCGGCGTAGGCCACCATTCCAAGAACGACAGGAAACCCCACCACTCCTAAACCTCCGTGGTGGACAGAAGAATGCAAAATGGCCATTCAAGCCAAGAAACGAGCCTTAGCAAAGTTCAAAAGAATGCAAACGTCTCTGGACTTCTCAGCTTTTAAAAAGCAGGAATCCTACACCAAAGAAGTCATCAAAAAGGCTAAGTTCACCTCCTGGAAGAACTACTGCTCCACCCTTAACTGCTACACCCCCATCAAGGAAGTATGGGCGAAACTAAAAACGGTCAAAGGGAAGGCACCTAAAATGGTCCCAAGACTAACAGGAACCCAAAATAACCAGGAACGTGCTGAAAAACTAGCAACACATTTCACCCAAGCTAGTAGCGATCAAAACCACACCCAAGACTTCATGAATCAAAGAAAGCAATTGGAAAAGACCTATCCACATCTTTTCCAGGACCAGAGCACCCCTCAGCAGCGCAAGGAATCCTCACTCAATGACTACTATACAATTCACGAGTGGAAAAAAGCGCTACAAAACAAGAAGAATACTGCACCAGGGAATGATCAACTTGGCTATGCCATATATAAAAACCCCTGAACATGTAGAACATAGCCCTCGATCTAATCAACCAAATCTGGGACACCGGCGATATACCTACCAACTGGAAAGAAGCCATCGTCATCCCTATACCCAAGGTAGGGAAAGATCCCCAACAGGCCTCTTCATACAGACCCATTTCCCTCACCAACGTAATCTGCAAAATCATGGAAACGATGGTAAATAACAGAATCAAGCATCACCTGGCTGCCAACAAACCTCTCTCGGAAAATCAAAGCGGCTTCCGCAGTAATAGATATACACTTGACCAACTTGTGAGACTGGAGGCAGATATCAAGCTTGCATTCAACGAAAAATCAAAACGCTGCAGACACCTTATCGCCATTTTTCTGGACCTGGAGAAAGCATTCGATTTGGTCTGGAGCAAAGGGCTCATCTCGAGGCTTAACCATTACGGCATCACGGGACGTATGCATCTGTGGATAGCAAACTTTCTCACTGGACGAAAGATTGCAGTTCGTATTGGAGACCAACTGTCCAACGTATATGCCCTTGACAATGGCACACCCCAAGGTAGTGTACTAAGCCCAACACTCTTCAATCTTATGGTCGACAGCCTCTCAGATTACATCGAACGAACCATTCCGGTTTCACAGTTTGCAGATGACAGTGGGATATGGATGGCAGGAGACCCCACAAAAGCGCGTTATATTAAGCTTCTTCAACAAGCACTAGACTCAATCACGCGCTGGGCAACCACTTGGGGCTTTAAAATCTCCACGGAAAAAACGGTCGCAATGCTCTTCTCCCGACAGAAAACCCAAAAACTGGACTACCCTCTACTATACCTGCAAGGCCAGCCCATCACATTTGTGGAAAAGACCACCTTTCTGGGCATGGTCTTGGATGAGAATCTGACATGGAAATATCACATACCACAGCTTATCGCACAATGTAAACAGGATATAAATCTCATTCGCCACCTTAGAGGAACCTCATGGGGGGCAGATCAATCTACACTACTGATGATCTATAAAGCTCTCATAAGAGCCAAGTTGGACTACGGGTGTCAAATCTACGACTCGGCCAACAAACTACTACTCGACAACTCAACAGCATCCAGTACAGAGCGCTCAAAGCCTGCACTGGACTACTGCAGAACACATCACTTGAAGAACTCCAGGTAATAACAGGGGAACTACCCCTGCAGCTGAGGAGGGATGAGCAAATCCTGAGGTACACCACCAGGATCTCCACACATCTGGACACACACCCGGTTAAACAATCCATCCATAACTGCAATATCAACTTCGACCCCAAACTGGTCCGACGACCTCCTGCAGCAAAGAAAGCCCACACCCTAAAAACGGACCTGCACCTGCCGGAATTACAAGCGGAAATATCACAAATCATTGATCCCACCCCATGGCGGAACACAGCACCTAACATAAATTGGGGTGTAAAGAAGATGGGACGGAAACAAACCAATCCCTGGAAACTTCTAGCAGGAATCAACACCATCCTTGAATATCAATATCCCCATCATATCAAGATCTATACAGACGGGTCCAAATCCCAAGAACTTAACAGGACAGCAGCAGCCGCGGTTATACCTGCGCAGCACTTTACTATCCGTGGCAGATTACCAGATGAGTGCTCCATATACACCGCGGAGTTTTGGGCGATACAACAAGCTCTCAAGTGGATTCACACCCAGAACCACAAAGAGTACCTCATAGTATCGGACTCCCTCAGTGTCCTCACCTCCATCGAAACCAGCTCAACCAAAACTAGAGGGAATATGCTACAAGAAACCCTAAAGTCCCTCCGGGAACTGGAAACAAACCAAGTCCGGGTGGACTTCCTATGGGTCCCATCTCATATCAATCTCATCCGAAATGACAAAGCGCATACAGCGGCCAAACAAAGCCTTCACGACACAGACATCCAACATATCGGGTATAGCACGAAGGAACTATATAGCATAGTGTCTCTTGCCGTCAATAAACAATGGCAGCAACAATGGGACAATTCAAACAAGGGCAGAACTCTATATCACATACAATCAGCGGTGCACCGAGGAAACAACGATCCAAAACGCCTCCAATCAGGAGAGCTACAGGTCATCAACAGACTAAAAACCGGGAAAACATTGATCAAAACCAGTCACGGAACAAATGCCACCACTAACTGCCCAACTTGCCACCAACCGGAAACATTGGAACATAAACTTAACGATTGCCCGACATACGCTGCCTCAAGGAATAGCTTCAAAGACTACCAAGTGAAAATAGGAGCACCAACCACGTACCCTGATTACCTCCATAAGGATAAAAATGCCAATCTAGAATGCACATATAATAATGTTATTACATACCTTAAGGAAATTAACAAATATCAATACATCTAACAACAATGCACAAGGTAAGAATACTAGCGATAAATACAGTCAGTCGCAACGTATATGCACACCACAACTCAAGCCCATAAAGACTTAATAACCAAGACCAATCAACCTGCCCAATCAAATATATGCAACAATCTCTTTTTAAAAAAAAAAAAAAAAAAAAAAAAAAAAATTTATTATAATATATGTTATTTCAATTATAATTACAAGGGGGGAGGTCAGGGAAATAGAGGGGAAGAGATTCAAGAAAATATAGGGAAGAGGGTCCGACTTACAACCGACCACTTGACAATTTGACGAAAATGGATAACACTAAGAGGGAGATGGATGAAGCACATCAACGAATAAGAAACAAAAGAACCAGATACAACAAGAAGCAACGCACCATCAACTTGAATCTTGCCTGCAAACAGATACAAGAAACGGGCAAATCATGAGGCCCGATGATAATTCTCATCAGATAAGAAGATCTAACAGAAAAGATGAATAACACAGAAAGGATGTATCTTTGCCATTCAATTATGCCAACAGAAAAGATATAACTACAGGACAAGCCGAATTTGCCAGACAACCATTAAAGCAAGGGGTAGTCCAGGCAGCTCTACCTGCTACCCCAAAATCCCCCTCCCCACACACAAACACACACATCAAGCAATCTGGTAACGAATCAAAGGTAAGGGACAGTCCAGGACACACTCCACCTGCTGTCCCACAAAGTAAAGAATCAAAGGCAAGGGACAGTCCAGGCCATACCCCACCTGCTGTCCCACAACCCCCCCCCCGAACCCGGACAAGCTCAAAGGCCCCCAGACACGGATAAACTCAAAGGCAACGGACAGTCCAGGCGACACATACCTGCTGTCCCGCAAAGAAATCCCCCCAGACAAGCGCAAAGGCAGGGGACAGTCCAGGCGGCTCTGCCTGCTGTCTCCATCAAAACAAAAATCCAACTATCAGTCTTCAGTTTGAAACCCGAAGACAAACACAATGTAATAGCGATCCTTTGGATGGCAGCCAAAATTCACAACCAACAATAACTACGCGGTGTTAATGAAATCACGGATGGCCCACATCCAGCAGATTGGGAAAATATTCAGGCCCATATAAGTACGCCCAGTACGCAAAATTCCAACAAACAACATATTCTAAATTTACAACTTGGTCACATTAGATCAATTGCTTAGGTGGCTCACACAAAATTGGTATAGGGACACCAGTAGGCACAACTGGTAAGGATTTGATCGAAGTCTGCCCTGTTGAGATAAAGCAGGGTGGACTTAATCTTTGGTTGCGGGTGGGGTGGGGGATGCGGCCGGGGCGGGAGACCTGGTGGTGGATCTGCTGTTTGGGAGCGCTGTACGTACGCCCACATTGATGGGATAACGAGGCAAGATGCAGAAAGGCCCAGCTCGGGGCCAAGCGCCCTCTTAAAGGGACTGTCACCCAGCCTAGGGCCTCAAGCAGTCGCATAAGCCTGTGAGCAATACGCGACTATAATCCTATGAAAATCGTGACATTCATCGTAAGATAAGTCGCAACCACTCAACAAGCGGAGGAAGTGGTGATAGAAAACCTAACGGCCCTTTTCAGGGCCTCGCAGATCTCTAGTAAATAGAGATACTATTCAAAATATTTGCCAAATTTTGTTTTTTTTAATGTTTGTGTATGTTTTTGCATGCCTATGTCTATGTTTACCACTAAAACTCAAAACACTTTCCATCCTTGCTTGTACGTTGTATGTATGTGATTGTTGATATAGTGTTTCTATATACACTCTTACCCTTATGTGATAGTTTATATGTATGTATGTAAATATAAAGTATGTAAAACTACTCCTACCCTTTACATTAGCTAGTAGGGGTGTATTTTGGATTGAAATAAAAATCGGGCCGCTGGATGGTGTGTGTGTGTGTGTGGGGGGGGTGTACCTAAAGATTTTTAACATTCCCATTCCTGTTGAGTGCTATAAAATTTTCAACATTGCAAGTGGACCATAACACTGTCCAAATTAACATTAAATTTATTGTAGACAACTATAACGCACCCCACGTATTATGATGAAACATTTTAGCTACATTAGTTTTATCCTGACAGAATCTTCGTCTGTCACATAAACACTGTACACTATATTAGACATAGTATAATTTTATTTTCACATCATCTTGGAAATTTATTTCAAGTCTGTAAGTAATATTCATCATGCTTGTATGGCATCTAAATGCAAACAAGTCACCTTCCTCGCAACCACAGAACATCATTACTACGATCCATAAATCATAAAGTAGTGTAATGAGATGTAACAATCAAATAAAAGAGCATAAAATTATCATTTAATCTTAAAAAGACGGACAATTATAAGCAGACAGATTCGCTCATTGGATAAAAATAGACTTTGATGAAATTCGAGAAAAAAATATATTTCGACAAATATAAATTCGAATGTGGCATTTTTAATAAATAGGGCACTCAAATTTCCTTCAAAAAAATAAGACAATCGTCGACTGCAACACATACACAAATGCTATACATAAATAAAATCAATTTCCACGCCAGTCAAACGCAGCTAATATTGTGACACTGCAAACAGGAAGAATTTATTGAGTGCTATATATATATATATATATATATATATA